>VZSZ01002504.1:399581-488337 GCA_013398815.1 Ibidorhyncha struthersii | reverse complement strand
CGCCACGGGGAGAGGCGAAGTAGGCGACGCTGTGGGGACTGCGTTCTCTTTGTTGCCGGTTGGGAGAAACCGCCGTTGTTCCGTATGGGCACGGAACATGGAAGGGTTTGGGGTCGTTTTTTTTCCGTTTTCTGTGCAAAGCCGGCCGGGGCAGCGGAGATGGTTTTAGCTTTAGGTTTTTATTTTCCGCGAAATTATGTATTTGGCCGATCTTCAAAAAAAAAAAAAACAAAAAAAAACCAAACCCAAAACCGGGAATTTAATTGCATACATGCAAAGATGTGCACGTGTTCGCAATTGTGTATTCATTACTGTTATGTGCTGCGTACATTTTAGTAGGTAAATCAAATAGGTGCTGTGCGTACAGGAATGCACAAGTATACCCCATGTGCATAGCACAGAGGTTGGAATCCAGCTTGAACTCAAATGTAATGCCAGAGGTAGTTGTGCCCTCATGGGTTTTCTTCTGTGAGTGTAAACACTGAAAAGGGAATACTCTGCATAGAATAAGTGAATTTGTCACATCTATATCTTCAGCAGAACTCTTTCAACTCATATCTTAACATCCCAACATGCTAAATCCAGGGATGATTGTAAAGAACCACCTTTTTCTTAATGCTCAACCTTCCCCAAAAGGTGTATTTTTCTCTTTGCAAACGTAAAAGGAGTGTGACTCAAATCCTCTTTCCTGAGGCCTGAAATAAGCAAGATCTAGTGTTTGGATGAAAGACAACTTTCTTATATACACCAGGTAACTAATATTCCTGACCTTGTAGAAGCTTCTGGAAAGCTTCTCAGTGGGACAAAGTATGTACTTCTATTATTAAAGAATCTCCAGCGTTCCTGTTATGATGCGAAAACAGTTGATTCAGTGAAGGGTTTTGAATGGCCTTCGACTGAGTTTCAGGAGACTAGTTTTAGTCAGGAAGAGAATACCAAGGCACGCTAGGCATTCCCCCCCCCCCTCCCCCCTTAAAGCTTTTCTAGTATTCCACATGAAATATATGATGGTAGTGGAATAAAAAGAATTCAGATAGTAAATAGGGATGTTTTACAGGAGTTTTGTATGACCTCACTATTTTGAAAAATATTTTTGTTTTGAGTCAATAATTCTGTATTTTGAATATATGGGATTTTATACATATATGCTTACATTTTTAAGGCCTGTCGTATTTATAGCATGTGTATGTGTTTCTATGCTATTTTTCTCTCTTGACACACAAAATCAGACACTGTAAATACTTTTTTATTCATAAGAGAGAAAGGTATTTTAAATAATCCTGGCAGCTAGGCTGATCTGAACTCTTTCAACGAAACCATTTTGGAAAAACTGACATTTCATAAACGTGAAATCACATTCAAAACTAGTATGTAAAAGTCAGTATTGCACATATGTTTCAGTTTAATTATTCTGGTCCTGTACTAATGAGATACTAAAAAGTATAATGAACAGAAAATCCGATTTAATAAAATCTTACTTCCAAGTTGTTGGACTGCTAGATTATTTTACTAGCACACACAAGGTTTAAATAGCTGCCAGTGCAGAACCATCATGCAGCTATTCCATTCATTCTTACTCTGATTTAGTAACATGCCTTAAAGTTCTGTAGAGCTTTGCAGAATATTTATTTCAATATGCATGACTAGCATGAGAGGGCACAGCTCTGTATTCCTTGCTGAAATCAGTAAGGAATTAGACTCCATTTGAATAGTGTCTACATAGCCTGAAAGTGTTCCGTACAGTGGAAAGTTATCTCTGAATATTGGAACTAGAACTGTGATTATAAGCCTGAGCACACTTACATCACACAATAAATGCTGCTAAATTTATGAGAAATAGAAGTCTTTATTACTACAGTGTGTTGCCTTTTGCTAATTTATCTTTCATCTGCCTTTCATGAAACCAGGAGCTCCTAAAAATCTTTAAACTGAAAAACTCAGGAGGAAAATCAGAAGTAACTCATGTAATTCTCAAATAGAATACAAATAGAGGGACATGAATGAGGATGGAACAACAGGAACGACAAATAAACAAAAGGAACTGATGAATACATGGATTGTATTGACAGCTTGTAACTGTAACAGGTCTACCCCCTTTCTATAGTACTTCAGTCAATAAGAGTAGCAGGAACAGTTGATAAAGCACGTGGCACCAGACCTTACGGTAACACAGGAACATGGAGGTACCAAAGTCATAAGTGAATTATTTTGGAACCGATGGATACACACTGTTTAGGAAAGACAAAGAAGGTGGTGGACTAATTTCATGTTAATGCACTAAAAACTGTTAAGGAGTAAAGACTGTTAAGCAATAGTGCAATAAAGAAGTTAGGTTTGAGGGTGAAAATGAGATAGTGTCTGCTTGAATGAAAATCCTTGACCAAACGTTAGGAAAAAAGCTTCATGGGGATGCTGCAATCCAATATTAACGTGCTGGTACAGATTTGGTCTGGATAATAATGCCTACGAATACAGGGAAAAAAGTAAAAATTTATATTGTGTGATTATGCAAATTTGTATGATTTCTCAGGCAAATATCAGAAAAAAAATCAACTAATGATGTTGGGGATGATATGAATTTGAACAAGATAGAGGATAGCTTCTTCTATGGAACAGACACTGAGCAAGCAAGAGGCGAGGGTAACTTAGGCTTAATTTTGGTGAACGATAGGATCTGCAGGAAAAGCTGACGACAGAAAATAATCTTAAATGTGGTGGTTTGGGGCTTTTCCACTTCATGTGAAATTGCAAAACAGAAAATGTGGAGGATCTGTAACTACAGTCCAGTGTTTCAAGAAGGCAAACTGAGAAACAAAAAAATTGAGTGAGAGTTTTGAGTGAGGAGCACCAGAATTAGAATTCAGGTAAGGAATAATATTACTTAATGTAGAAAAATGCAAACACTGTTAAATGTTTACGCCAGGAGAGAGGGGGAGAAACAAACAAAAAAAAAACCCCAAACAACAGGGATGAAAATAATTCCCAGAAGGTAAAAACCTTAAGCAAGTTATTAAGCACAAAACCCATGAAGAAAGGAAGAGAGATATTGTTTAGCAAGGAGAAATCTGCATCAATAATTAGAAGGTGTAAAACCAAACTGAGAATGGTCAGAAACCTTGTTAAACCAAAACTTGCTCAGAAAAATGAAACAGTAAAAAACTTCTTAAGCCATATAAGCAAAATGAGAACTTAAGAAGTGGGATGGATGTTAAAGTATGGGGTGGACATTAAGAATAAAGTAGGCCTGGACTTACTGGAAAAGTTTCCTCAGTTTCTGGTAAGACTTTATATGTAAATTTTGATCTATTACAAAAGTAGGAATAGGACAAGAGAAATCACATCATCAGCATATCCGGTACTGTGTAGCACAAGCATTTGGTCCAGAAAGTTTCTATACTTGAGTGCTGAAAGGCTCAACACATGAAATGCAAGTCCAGAAGTGAGGAGAACTGGAAATGTCTGAACTGAGGAGGATGGATACAAGAATTACAAGATTTCTAAGGAGCTTAGACAAGGGGACAGTACATAGTCTTGAGAGGGGGGTTATCTGAATGCATGCAAGTTGTTAGTGGAGTTTCTTGGTGACCAGTTTCAAGTCCAGTCCTTTGTGATACCCTTAGCTGTGATTTCAGGGTATGAGATAAGTGGGTTTGCACAAAATCTGTAGACCATACAAAACTGGAGGTCTTGCTAAGAACCAGATAATCAGACAAGACTTGTATATACACACATATAGATACATATACATGTGTATATATATATATACATACTTATACATACATACATATACCTCTGTGTGTGTGTTTGTGTTGATACACATATGTAAATATATATACACACTATATAAATATTTACAAATTTGATGTTACCATCAATATATTAACATGACAATATTTATGAATTTAACTCACATGTATCTATATATTATTTTCTTTTGGCCTGACTGAAGGCAGTGGTATGAAATTTAATACCACAGTCTACGAATTCATGAATGAAAACTTTTGCTATAAACTGGGAAGATCCAAATTTATAGAAAATTCTAAAAATCTGAAGGAAGTGGTCAATCGGAAAGTGGCTATATGTTGCCATCATAAAAGAAGTACTGATAGAAAAGCAAAAGACAAATGTGATTCTGTGATGTATTAGGGAGTATTGTCCACATGTGTGGATTTTCCAAGTTTGTGGATGATGCCAAGCTGAGTGGTGCAGTTGACACACCTGAGGGAGGGGATGACATCCAGAGGCACCTGGACAATCTCAAGAAGTGGGCTCGTGTGAACCTCATGAGGTTAAACAAGGCCAAGTGCAGGGTCCTGCACCTGGGTCAGGGCAACCCCCGGTATGAATACAGGCTGGGGAATGACGGCATTGAGAGCAGCACTGCCGAGAAGGACTTGGGGGTACTGGTGGATGAAAAGCTGGACATGAGCCAGCAATGTGTGCTCGCGGACAAGAAAGCCGACCATATCCTGGGCTGCATCAAAAGAAGTGTGTCCAGCAGGTTGAGGGATGTGATTCTGCCCCTCTATTCCACTCTTGTGAGACCCCACCTGGTGTACTGTCTCCAGCTCTGGAGCCCTCAGCACAGAAAAGACCTGGACCTGCTGGAGTGGGTCCAGAGGAGGGCCACAAAAATGATCAAAGGGCTGGAGGACCTTTCCTATGAGGACAGGCTGAGAGACTTGAGGTTGTTCAGCCTGTAGAAGAGAAGGCTCTGAGAAGACCGTATTGTGACCTTTCAGTACTTAAAGGGGGCCTACAGGAAAGATGGGGACAAACTTTTTAACAGGGCCTGTTGCAATAGGCCAGGGGCTAATGGTTTTAAACAAAAAGAGGGAAGATTTAGTCTAGATATGAGGAATGGCAATGTGGGTGGTGAAACATTGGAGCAGGTTTCCCAGAGAGGTGGTAGATGACTCATCCCTGGAAACATTCAAGGTCAGGTTGGATGGGGCTCTGAGCTACCTGATCTAGTTGAAGATGTCCCTACTCATTGCAGGGAGATTGAACTAGATGACCTTTAAAAGTCCCTTCCCACCCAAACTATTCTATGATTCTAAGAGTCTAAGAGATGGGAAGGCTTTAACACTATTGTAAATGATGTGTTTTTTCATGAGTTCCTGTTGTATTATGCACAGTTCTAGTCATACATTTGAAGAGGATCTTAAAATGCAATTTAAAGATCAGAAAGAAACTAGGGTAATTAGGGCATGGAAAATATGTCTACAGAAGACAGATCAAAAAAGAAAGGGCATACAAAGCCAAATAGATATTGAAAGGGCATGTGATTCCTGATAAATGCATTTTCAGTTCAATACTAAGAAAAGACAGAATGCGTTTGAACTAAAGACTGATGTTGGCATGCCATCAAATACTTATGTATTGACTATATTTTAACATAGCCTAGAAATATGAAGAAATTTACTGATCAGCTGAGAAGTGAGGTACTGGAAAGGTCTTCCAAATAGGTAATCGGGCCAATGAACCAAAGTTGTTTTAAGATAGCACTTGAAAAGCTTACAAAAACCATTGTGCAATTGAATGGGACATTTCCTGTTAGGCAAGTGACATTTGTGCTGAGTTAGGAAGAAAAAGTCTTTTTGAAGAAGATGGAATATGGTTGTTCTACATTTATACTATATCTGTTCTCTGCCTCAGGGTTTACTGCAGGCTGTCAGGTCAGGAAGGATGTTTTCTTCCCTTATTGTATAATTTAGATTCTGAGTTCTGTTAATTTCTTTCTTTCTTTTGTTCTCCTTTGTAAAGTGGGACGTGTTTTAATTCCTAGAAAAATCGGCAAGCAATTTCTAACATATATCCTCCTACTGCAGGGGCCTCAGTAGACCATTGGCAGTGCCCTTGTTCCTCTTCCCCCCTTTTTATTTTTTCCTGAAGGAATATTAGAGGTCTGGCTTTTGGTCTTTACTGCAAATTGAAGGTTTTGTTTCAGTAATGGAAAGTGTGTAGTACCATATGGAGTAGAAGTGCTGTAGACTTTTTTTTTTTTTTTCAACTACATATCTTGTATATGGTAACCCGCAACTGTGAGGATGTAGAAATTTAGATAGTCCCTTTCAGCTCTATGTTCCTACACTTCCTATTACAACTTCCTATGAAAACCACAGTCAGCTCAGTTCCATTCTCCCAAAAATACTAGCTAAACTTTCAGCATTTTCAGTATGTCATGGCATGGATTAAGTGGCATATAAGAAAAAATCTCTCTAAAATTTCCTAAAATGTTCTGTCATTATACATTAGATCTGACTTTGCAGCTCTCTTATCTCCTTGCTATACTTAGGATTATCAAAGAATTAAAATTATATTACATCAAATACATCTAATGTTAGGTATCTAAATCTATCCATAATAACCTAAATAAAAGGATTCTGATTTCATGTGGATCTGAACACTTCCTCTGCGGTAGCTTCTTAGTTTTTCTGGTGGGAATTGTAGGATAGGAATTATACAGAGGTTTATACATATTCCTACACACAGGGGTAACCCTAAGGTACAAATCTATTAGATTATTATTCTTTTCTTTCTGCTTTAATTTTCTTACAGTAAGTAAAACATTTAACAGAAGAATCTCAGAGAATTACCAAGTGGTTTCTGTCTTAATGGTTAAAACATTCAATAGAAGGAGCTGGGTTAAAATTCTTACTCCAGATTAGTTCATATAAACTTGAATATCACAAGTATACTATGCTCCAAATATAAAGACTGACCTGTCTTGTTCCTGTTCACTTTGGAGGGATTAGGCATCCCATGAGAATTTCTATTGAACTGTTCCTCACAAGCAAAACACAGGGGAAATCAGAAATTGAAAATCAGAGATTATGTATAAGTCAGGCTTCCAAGTGACACAGTAGGAACAGCACTAATGTGATTTTTAATGTCTAGGAAAATATTGCTGTCTAGTTAAATCTTATTGGCTGTAAAATATACAGCAAGGAATGTAGATCCTTGAGGCACATGAAGGTGCCCAGCAAGAACTTTGGCAGTCTCAATGGTTTCTGAATACTGGATCTAGATCTAAACACTGTATATGATAGGTAGGAGCATTTTTTTTTTTTTTTTTTTGTAATCTTAGCCTTGTGTGACTGTAAGTAGATACCGATGCTTTGCTTTATGTTTTATCATTTGAATAATTTTGCCTGAGACTAATCTGTTGTTCTGCTTTTTTGGAAGTGTTATTTAAGACAACTTCCATGCACACACAATAATTTATAAGAATTTAAAAAAAAAAAAAACAACTAGATCCTCAATCTGATTTCTAAAAACCAAATCCAGTGATTTGGATTCCTACATTGTATGTTTAAACATATTTACAAAATATAATACATGTTAGTTTCACATATTTGTATACATATATGTAATTAATAAGCTAGAATAGGCTGACCTTTAATGAGACAGTTTGATCTTTTTCTAAAATAAATATGAAGCTTTATTTACACAGTGATGATTTAAAATCAATCTATTATTTAACTATTCTGCCTAACAGGCACGATAACTATGTTATGTTGCATTAAACGGAAGTAAGGAATGCTTTGTTTTCTTTTGTTCTGTTTTGTTTTTTAAGTAAGTGGACTCACTCCAATAAAAATGGTGAACCCCTACAGTGAACTGAAGTTGTTTGTTCTGGCTGTTCAGCATGGTATGGATTTCATACCACTGGTGATTCCTCCAGATCTTCTGACTGGGGAGTTTTCATCAGTTACTGCCACTAGGTGTCCCTGTATGCACCTATGTGCAGGAAACTGCTTAATGAAAACATTAACTGAAGGAGGAGAAGAGAAATTGAACAGGAGGAGTAGAAAACATGATAGTAAACTTTCCTTGTGATTTTTAGAGTTCTGTTTGACAACTATCTTGCACATTACTGAAGAAGAACTAGTAATAGATTCATGATTGTACAGTTACAGTTAAAAAAAAAAACTTTTAAAGAATGGATACATTAATGTAATGTCAGAGTGGTCTTTTTGATATTACGTAGTCATATATATATAATGGGAAAAAAAATTCTGAAAAGCTTCAGTTTAAGCTTTCTGAAAAATTCAGTTTAAGCTTTCTATTTTGTAAATTTATCCTAATTTTAACATTATTCACACAGTTTGGTATAAAAATGGATTTTCAAATAGTAAACTCTTAATTAATTAAATATGTCTAAGGGTGATGAAGAAACATGTTTATTGTGATTAGCTTCTCTAGAACATCCTGATAAATGGGATGTTTTAAGAATTAAAGGCCTTTGATGGATTGTACAGCCATCTAAGCCTTACAATTAATGTTTAAATAGATGACTAGTAATACAAAATAATTTGGTTTATACCATAATTCTTTTCATAATCAAGTTGTTATTAAGTGTTATGCAAGCATTCTTATAGCGGGCCAGTTGTTTAATCGAAGTCAGCAACCATTATGACATGAGAGCTTTTAAAATTTTACTATCATTATTATTATTTTTCTAAAGAAAAGGAAAAATGCAAAGAGGTGTGAAGATACATCCTTTCAGTTATAATAAACAACATACTTGAACAGACACCTCAGAGGATTAAAAGGTTATTTCCTGTAACATCAAAACGCAGCACGTAAAACATGAAGAGCTGCTTTGCACTGACTGATGTTGTCTGGAAACTGGGAGTTCCTGAGCAGTGCCTTCTCTATTTCAAAATACAGACCCTTAGAAAGAAAGAAAGAAACAAACAAACTTACTTTCATCCTTCTAAATACTATTCAAAACATGACTACAGAAAAGCTGTTTTTCTGAACCTGCAGTCAGTAATCCTGAAAGTGATGCTGAGCTTGTTTTGAACTTGCAGAGAACAATGATTCTCTTTTGGAGATGTCAGTGCTGTTAAATGTTCTACTGCTGGACATCTGTATCACACACAGTCTAAGAATTTGGGAAAAAAGGTTTTATTTTAAAGGTATTTGCTACTTGAACATAATTTTGTTAGAATGTCTCTACTGGTTTTAAGAGAGTCATGGTCTTGATGTAAAATTTTAATCCATGGTCTTTTAGCCAAAGTTGAGGTAGTTGCAAGTTCACTGCACTGAAAACTCATGAACTGATGAATGCATTCATGAACTGTAGCTTGTTATTCTCAGTCAGCCTTGTCTACTTCATGTTGCTGGTTCTTCTTTGGAAGTAAAATGACTGAAAGTCAAAGTGAAAGCAACTTGTATCAAGATGGATATGATAAACTGGTATTAGGTTTGGATTTTCACTTGTGTATTTTAAATTGAATTAAATTTAAATATATCTGGTCAGTTGACAAGACTGAGTGCTGGCAAATCAAGAAAGAGATAAGAATTTTTTTTACAAAACTGAAAATACTTTTTTAAAGATACCGTGGTGTTATCCCATATTCTTTGAACCATAGGATGGGAGCAGGCTAGCTTGAGCATCTTTATTGCTTACATTCTTTATGGTAATATATAGAAAGATTAGTGGTATGTAATGACTGGCCTTTTTGTTTCTTTACTCTGTTAACTTACTATTTATTGTAACTGATAATCAGTTTAAAATTTCTAGACAGTAGGCAATGGAAGGAAGAGGACTTCTGCTTTACTGTTCAAAATGAAGGAATAGAACATGATTTGTGAGTGAGGGATTTTAAGCATTATTATAGACCAGTGAAAAACTAGTGTGATTTGTTATCAGTAAAATAACTGAATTGTATGGGTGTTTTATTAGTTTACCAGTGAATTTATTAGTTTAAGTGAAAAATGATAGTGATAAATATAATAAAAGCTTCTATATTGCTTATATTATCTATATAAAGTATACAGATACCTTGCAAGACATTAAAAATATAATACACTGAATAAAAAGGGGAAAAAATCATAATAACTATAGGATACAACTTAGTTAAGAATATCAAAACACCCCGCAAACAATATTTGTCTTATTCTATCAGTAACTATTATATACCAAGCACCCTTTCACAATCTGTTAAAGAGAAATATAGAATTACAGTCTTCAGAGGCAAAAAATGCTAATGAGAAGTTTATTTCTGCATATGAGTGGTATGAAATTTGTGATTTAATGTAGTTTCAGCTCTAGATTTCTACACATGTACCTGTAGAATGTTAACATCCTACAAAGCTTAAGTAGAAAGCCACATGGGATTTTACTATGTTTATTTCTCCATTGTGATACCTGGAAGTTGCAAATGTCATCTGGATTCTCCATCAGGGCTATCTAATCAGATAGTGTCAATACATATTGCCATGTTACAACCTATGACTTAGAGAAAAATCAGTGGGAGTGAGAGTGTCAGTCCTACTGAAATCCAGTGGCAACTGAGTAGTGTGAAGTTACTTAACGGTACTTGGCAACCTGGAAACCTGCAGCCAAAGTTAGAAAAAGCAGATGACGGAGAGGTGAAAGGAAATATTATCCCCAGTCTTCGTGTCAGGAACTGAAGCAAAATGAGATCGGTTAACTGAAATGTTGCATATGGAATACAGAAAGCTTTATCGAATTAATTCGTTTCTCAGAACTCCCTCTGCAATATCTCATCCAGAAAATGAATATAACTCTTAATATAGCAAAATGTTGGAAATGTTTAACATCCTTTTATGTCTTGCTTCAATACATTTTTTAATGCAAATATATTGCTAAAATGAATGCTACAATTTATTTTTATTTTCTTTCTCTAATCCAAATATCTTTGTGTTTTCTTGCAGAATTTCCTAACTTACATAAATCTTTTTTTTTTGCTTCAATCCATTTTTTAATGCAAATATATTGCTAAAATGAATGGCAACAGAGAAGTTTAATAAATAACAGTATCAGTACCTAAATCATGAAGTCTGTCTTGCCTAAGATAAACTTTAGCATTTTGAGGCCTACGTAGGTTCTGCAACCTTCAAGCTTTGTTAGGATGCTGTGTTCCTTTACGAAATGTTACCTACTTCTGAAATGCGTCTATGCAGTGCTAAATGAAATTAATGCCTTCTAGTTGAACAATTTCTCAACTACTGTAGGAAAGGCAAGAAATATTTTACTTAGCTTTATAAAATAAAACATACTTTTAAAAGGCAGACAGGTATAATGTTTTGAAATAGTCTTAGTAGGCAACCATGCACGGTGTCTAAATCAGGGCCAATTCATCTTACTGTCCTATAGATAACGATGTGAGATGGGCATCTCCAAAGGATAATTCTACTTATGTAACCTGAAGTCTACTCTAAATACATGTCCTTCTCTGCTAATCGTGGGGACAGAATGCATTTAGCTTAATGCCTGAGCTGATACCTAAAATCAAGTGGGCTAAATACATACTTGGTGAATGGTCAGTCAGTGTATTTAAACCAGGGATACCTAAATATTACTGCAACCAGATTAACGTATATTTATACTTCATGTCATCCGTATTCTTATTGATCTGGGTGGGACTTTTGGGGAAATATAGTGCTACTCATCATGAGGCAGATACTGTGTCAAAATTCAGACTTGCATTAGCAAACGTACTTTGAAAAACTTCATATTACAGGAAACATATTAAGTTCTCTTTCAAGAAATAATTCATATGGCTGCTAGCAAATGCATATGAAAATTTTTGTATGACTGATTTATTTTATGTAGTTCTATCTATAATAATATTTATTTTTCTTCTGTTAAATTGATGTGGATGAACATATGGATTGTGGAACATTGCTGTTAGCATTAATGAAGTGATAGCAGATCTGTGTAGCCAGAAGTGGAGATTTTTATTTGTTTCCTTTTTTTTTCTGTTATACATGGTTTAAAATGTCATGTGGATGCCATAATAAGAAATCAATTTCCTTGCATTGTGCTTATGTTTTCCTAGCGTAGCAATTACTATTTAGTCAAAAAATTATGTTTCATGAAGAGTTTTCTGTTAATTCATATTTTCTTTTCTTTCATTACATATTCCATTGTTCTTAATAACACTCTAAACCTGTAGGGTTTTGTTTGCATACAGTTAATAGAGCTCAATGGTTAACCTTCACATCCAAAATAGAGTAACTGTCTTTCTTATGCTGAAAGTAAAGTATAAAATAGCATAAAACCCACCAAAAATGCTACTATAAAACATATACAGTTTATTTTCTATTTCTGCTTTTGACAAAAGCTGATTTGATTAACTTGCATATCCCATATGTATCTTCGCTCCAAAATCTTAGCTGGAGAAATCTAGTACTATCATGAGAAACCTTCTGACCCTTGAAGATATCACAAGCATTTAATCCCTAGTCATTCATCATATGCTATGCTACTGCTTACAGCATACTCTTTCAAATAAAATGTGTATTTTTAAATATCCTGTCATATCATATCTATTACTTATATAGAGTAACAAGTAATAAAGATTTTTATCTTGTGAAAAAAACTTTGTATCATGGATTCATGTTGCATTACCATACAGTTTTTGAACAATAAATTAGTAATCTCTTATGTTTATTCAGCACATACTATTTATATATGCCTCCGTTGGTTTTTGGTTTCTTTTTCTAATCTTCATTAAACTGTAGTTATGATTTTTAAAACTTTGTTGATACTTTCAGATTTTGAGGCATAACCGTATTACTACAATTTATTTTTATTTTCTTTCTCTAATCCAAATATCTTTGTGTTTTCTTGCAGAATTTCCTAACTTACATAAATCTTTTTTTCATTCTGGACCAAATTCTGACATTATGGGTAGCATTTCACTCCACTGATACTATTAGTCTAGAAAAACGGAAGCCCCAGTAACCAAATCTTTGAACAGAGCGACTTCACTTTTCTTTTCGGTACTTCTCCATCAAAAGCTCATATTTTCATTCTTTCAAAGTATTTGTAATAGGTGACATTCACACCACTTCCAAATCCTTCCATGATAATATGCCCTGCATATATGCTGGGCAAGATTTAAGCCTAAACTATCTGTAAGTTCCTCAGACATAAGTATGTTTCTCTTTCTGCGTTCTGTCTTGCAGAATGTGACGTCAGTGGGCAGTGGAAGCAGTAATACAGAACTTTTAAACTCTTCCAAGATAAGGATTTTTTTTTTATATTACTTTATCATTATTTATTATATAATTTCATTTTTTATTTTTGCCAGTAGGAATAAAATTTGCATGCCTGAAATACACTCATAAGAAATAGCTCTGGAGATGCCATACAGTTTTGCTTCATCATTTGCACACCTGCAGAAGTTATTTATTGCCTTGAATACTCTTCCACTATGGGTAGAATCCTTTCAATAGTTTTTGTGAATGAAACCGTTAATTAAAGCTGTCAATTTATAGAGTCCCAATGTTTTAAAGAGTGTTTGCTTAGACATGTGAAATGTACATTAGATAAATTAACACCTGAGAAAATGCATCATGTGGTGTTTATTATTATCATTGTTATTTACTCTCTTTTTCTACATAAATTTTAGTAAAAGTTTGTTGATAACAACAGATTGCAAAGTTAGAGCTTCAATGAACTAAGAAATACATTAAATAATAACCTGAGTTAAACCTGTGGATAAGTTCAGGGACTTGCATACTGAAAGGGGGCTGAGATGTACTTCAGGTAAATCAGAATATAATTCAAAACAGTTCAGCTCAGAAGAGCTCTTTTGTGATACCTTACCCTGAAGAGGCAAGAAATCACTCCTGTGGGAGACTAGCTGTTCTTACTGGAAAAATTCAAGCACGGCAAATAGGTACTGGAGCATGTGTTAACAGAGGCTTATTTGCTCTAGGCTGCCTCTGTACTTAATGATAAACAAGTGTTAAAAGCTTCCTTAAGAATTGAATCACCCTCTCAAGATAGCTGTTTCTTTCAGTTGACTATGTCCCTTTGTCCCTCAGGGAACGTAGGGATCTAAGATAATTTAAAGGCTCATTTAAGTGGTGAAAGCCAGATGGGAGAAACTCAAGTTCAAGAACATATTTTTGGCTGTGCGAGAACTCAGTAAAAATGAGTAAGCATTCATGCTGATAACCTCAGTTTTGGACATTAAGAGAAGCCGCTTATGTGAAAGATCTACACTATTATATTCTTTAAAGGTTAGTAATGAAAAATCTGAGTTTGAGTTTGTGTCTGCGGGAGGTCTTTAATCATAAAACAGATGAATTAACAAATCTGAGAGACAAAACATTCTGAGGCAGATTAACCTGTATCAGAATGTTCCATGATGTGTTAAAATTCAGTACAAGCCTGTTCAAGAGTTAATTAGCCTTATATTCCCCCTTCACACCTCCCAAAAGAAAAACAACACACATGAGAAATTCACAGTTTGTTGCTGAGATGTTGTAGGTCTTAAAAGCAACTCATGAATTCAAGTATCTTCATTTCTCTGCTGAATTTTTTCCAGTGCTGTTTTCTGACCTACTAACTTTTCTGCAGTCTATTTGGTTTTGGAGGATGGAGAGCGAGAAGTCATCTCTTGTCAAATACTTAACAAAGCTCTTTAGCATGAGTGACATGCCATACTTGCATGTATCATCTACATCCTAATACCTACCTAGTATCTACCAGAAAGGTCTTGTAAGAGTTCTCTCCTTGTCATATCCTTCAACATATATGTTCCAACAAGAAAGTTATAGCTATTATAATGCTTATACCAATTCAAAAAGTGAGGAATATTTCCTGTCTCCAGCCTTAACATTATGACTCATCACAGCTACCTTGTGCTGACCTCAACCATCAACAACTTAACCAGATAATGGCACTTATACTGATGCGACATAATGATACTTACTGATACTGAGGATGTTGGAAACACCTAATGTTAGGTTAGTGCTACATTTTTATCTGGTGTAAAACTGGGGTTTTTTTTCAAAAGCAGTTAAAAACAACTGCCATATGAAGGCACTGGCTTTAGTACCAGCCCACAGCGTTTTCAGTCTAAATGCTATATGCTAATATCAAGGAGCTTTACCTGGAGAATTCTGGGGCTTTTTTTTGATAATTTACAATATTCTGAAAACTGCTAACAGGGCTTGTACTTTGTTTCTTCTTGTTATTTTGTTGCTAGTCTGTTGTTTGTGGCATTGTTCTGATTTCTTTATAAAACATCTAATATGACTTAATTCTGCCACAAATCCTATATTTATTTTATTATATAAAATATATTTTCTATGCTTAGTTAGTATCTTGGATTTGTTTCAGTTATTTTTTTCTTTCTAAGTCTGTGTCTCTGAACACCAGTGTAATTTGATACCAAATTATTTGTTTGACAGATCATTAAAAACAGGGTATATGGCTCAGCTATCTCAAATATGTTGTTCAAGGAACTTTCCAGGAAAAGTATACCCCTCACAGCATGCTATTTTATTGTAAAATGTGGTGAGACTACTCCTTTCGTACAGAAGTTCAGTGGTAAGATATTTTGACCAAGGAACTTGATAACATGAGTTTAATGGTCTCTTTGAGTTGACAGGTTTCAAAATCACTTTTTTTGCAGTCAGAGGAAGCTCTGAGCCTAGCTGGCTAGGCTTTTATATTTTATGAAGCAATTTATGGATCTAAATGTTTAATATTTATCTTCTGTTTCATTTGGCTTGTTTACATATCCTTTTTTCATTTACAGTAGTTAGTTAATAACCTTTCAAATGATCTGAGCAGCCTTAGCCTGGCTTTCCAATCCAGGAATGCCTTTTCAGTCACTGACTGACTGTAATGTTCAATTTGTTCATATGGTAGTTCAGCGTGACCTTTTCAATCTCTAAACGAACAACAGCAGGGTTACTTTTTCAGTGATTTAAATTAACCAATATAAAAAGAGCTGTATGAAGCTGCAATGCTTAGCACAGTGGTTATCAATGATGGCTGGACCCTCCACGCACTGACAACACTGTTTTAAAAAGTTATAGTTTCCTTTGGTGACTTTTTCACTAAAGACGTGAAATGAGTCAGTAAATGAAGGTCAATGCTTGCAGTTTTCAAGTTTAAAAATATATTTGTGAACAGCACAGAGTTTACAAAGATCTGGAAAAGATAACTTTGCAATCAAAGGAAAAATCCTCTTCAGTTCTATCAGAATAGAATGTGCAGATATTATTTTCTTTCCTTCCATCCCACATGCCTATCTTACTTTTTCAGTGGAGAATAAATGATCATAATTACCAGACTCTTGAATATTCTCATGTAAATAGAAACCAGTTCCAGAGGCTCTAAAGCTTAATGTGAGATGAACTTTGAGATCCGGATGAAGTCTACTATGTGGTATTATATGTTTCCTGCTGATCACTTGTTTTGCAAGATGCTCTCCATTAAAATGCCAGGATACATAAATGCGCCAGACTATAATTGCCAAAACTTTTAGCTGAATAAGACTTCAGAATTCAGTTGCACAGCACAGAATTTGCTACTCCTTTGTGAATTAACTTTGTGATGAGGATAATTTAGTTCACTGAAATCTGCTAGTTAACACATACTGAAAATTCCTGAATCCATTCTGGAACACCTACTACGTGCTGAAAAATAGTATTTTCTTAATGAATTGCACTAAAGCAGGACAATTTTAATTCTTAAATGCATTTTTTTTCTGGGGTGTACCCTCCTATTCTCTTTCAATATTTTCTATATCGCAGATATGAGAAAGTAACAATACAAGGGCAAATACATACACTTGCTTTTTCTTCATATAGCCTATGGTCACATCATATTTCAAAAGCAGTATTGAATCTGCTTCTCCCAAAGATTTTTAAGGTCAGTCTGACCCCGGAATAAGGTTCTTCTCCACTGAAAACTGATACAGCTGTGTGATAAAGGAGGAAAACACTTGCAGCATCAGTTCAAGAGAAACATGAAGAGGAGTGGCTCTGCAGATGGCAGAGTGTGAAGTGGAAGTAGAAGTGGAACTCTCCTATATGCATATGTGTGTGTGTGTGTGTCTGCGTGTATGTATAGGAGAGCATATAGATAGATATCTTCTATGCATAACTCTCCTACATTGTATCTACAAGTATTAATCTGTGTTTGTGTGTGTGTGCGCCTTACTACCCAGTAGTTATACATCATTCCTCGCTTGTCTGCCTTCTTTGAAATACCACACAACTACAGAGGAAAAGTGATCAAACAGTTCCCCAAGAAACAGTGGCTGCATTTGCTCTTTGCCTACATGCAGGGTATGTGAATACAGATGTAATTTTTCAACTCTCTGCCACTAATTAGACCCCATAACAGTAAAGCAGAATCTGCTCTTTTAGATGAGATTTTCACATGTGCATCGCACAGGGGTGCATGCTTAGTGAGTCTGGGTATTTTGAAAATTCTGTAAATTACATACAATAAAGAATTGAATATATCTGTAGTAACTGCAAGTGGAATATCACATGCCATTTTGTGACAATTAATCTAGATAAAGCAGAGGCATTTGAAAAAGAGCTAAGGACCACTGAGACCACAGTTGTGCACCTAGCAGCTTTTTAAAAACATGTTTGAAATCAGTGGAAGTTCAGTGTTAAATACCTTGGAGAATCTGGGTGTGCAGATTGCCTAAATGATGTCTGAGTTGGCAGCATTATATTAATTGCTAAGAAAGCTGTAAATGTGTCATTCCCAAGATAGGGAAAAATAAATCAGAGCATATGATCAACAGGCTTCCTATGCTGAAAGGTTGTGGGGTTAAAAAGGAAAATTCAGGTTAAAGGGCAGTTTTTAAAATACATTCCTTATCAATAAAACAGTTGAAATCTCACCAATTGTAATTGAGATTGAGTAAATAATGATTGAAAAGGTACTGTTGAAAAAAATTGTTTCAGCTGAGTTGATCAAGCTGTTGAAAATTGAATTGTTTCTAACATCTTTAAACATGTTGAGGTTATTTTTCTGACAGGGTGCTTGAGTACTTGAAACCTAAGTTTTTTACATTACCTCAATAACACTCTGTTGCAATGTCATTTTGACCCTGCATTTCTATGGTACGCCTTTTATCTTCTGGTGTTTCTCAGTTTTAAGTACAGAGGAAGAGCAAACCAGACAACTTGCAGTCCCTATATGGGGAAAGAAAGATACAGCATCGGCAGATTTTATGCACATTTAGATATGCCTGGTCTGCCATGCCATCTCCTAGCATGCATTTAGAGCATTTTTCAGCCACACAAGAGTGGCTGTTTTGGAGGTTTTCCAGAAGCTCAGCTTTGAGTCAAAGAGAGAAGTCTACATTTACAAAGAACCATTCACAGCTGTCAGAAGTTAGCTGTCTGTGGGACTCAAAGTACAGCTGCAGTTTTTCCAGAATACTGACAACTTCTGTGGCAACCAGAGTCTGTTCGCTAGTACTGGGATTTCTGAAGATTTATCAGAAAAAAAAATCTCAGTGCCCTATGCCTGTAATTTCCATTTCTATGTTTTTATTACTCTTTCATTGTTTTGTATTCCAATGACATACTGCATTTTTTTCTGAAGTTAGCAAATTGTAAGATACCAAGTTTTGAAATAAAATGCTTATTATCTTCAGTTTTGGGTTTTTTTTTAAACTTCCAGAATGAACAGAAAGCACTAAACTCTGTTTTTTAGTTTCTCTGAGGCATAAAATTGGGTTTGTAGCATTTATGAAGAAACAGAAGCAATAGTTAAAATAAACAGGAGTGATGGGATTGTATCCTACCAATTTTCCTACAGTCAGAAGTATAGTCATATCCTCCTCTTTTTACTTCAGTAAGGATGCTATCTACAATTCCATTTCTCCTAGACACTCTGAATGTTTCTCATTTTTTGTTCATATTGAATATACAGAGAAACAAACTTATTATGATGTAATGCAATATAAAGATTTCATTTTCATTTGTGGAATTCCTCTGCAACTGCATTTCTCAGAAATTGAGCAATAACCCAAGCGAAAATGTTTGTGTTATGTCACATTTTCTGAATTCTTTTTCTAATCCCCTTCTCTCATTCTCCCCTTGAAAAGTTTGCATAATTATAGCAAAAAACAATTGGGAACAGAAACCATACTTTCTTATTTCTTCTGAGAAGTGCACAGTATGCATTAGTATAATATAAAACTGTATAGAGTAAACACTAGCATTTTTTTAAGTATATCCCAGAATGTTGTCTTAAAGAATATGTCAAATATGAAAGGACAGGAAAAAAACCTACAATGATGCCAGAGATATCTAATCATAGATTTGACACCTGTCAAGAATTAAAACCAGGGAAGTTTTTATGACCTGTATTTTACATCTAAAGCAGTTTCAAAATTTTATTTCAACTAAGTTTTTTTTGTTGTTCTCCTTTTTCCTTTTTTCTTATGAGTAAAACTGGTAGTTTCCAGGCTACCATTTTATGTATGAAAATTTTAGGTGTCAATGCAGAGGGGGCTTACAAGCTTAGCCAAGGAACCTTGGCCCAACTCTCTTTTCCTTTTTATTTTCTTTGTGTTACTTGGAAATAGCTGAAAGTGTTTGCCAGTTCATACAAGGAATCACTGTTAAGAAGAAGGAGGGGAGGAAAGAGGGGGAGGGCATTTTAAGAATCATGACTTCTCTTTGTTTTATTATTCCTGACCCTGATCCACCTTACTTGTGTGTTCCTTATTGCTTCTAACTTTATTACCTTCTTGAGGCTGACCATGTAGTGTAGAAATGTGGAAGACCCCTGAGGAGTTACAGTGAAAATCCCTCTGCAATCAGTGCTGGGTGTATCAGGCTGTCAAGCTGCTCTCCTGTGTGTAGCACAGTAACTGACTGCTGCTTAGTGGGACTCTTTCTAGATGTCCTGTTTCTCTGTGTACACTGATTTTATCTTTAAAATCTCCCCAATTTCTGTACTAATTTCCAGGAAAAAAAATAATGGGCTGTATTTGTGTAAAAGGAAAAGACCTATAAATGCATATTCCCAGTACTTTCGATGTTCTTAAAAAAACATTTTTCCAAGTTTATTTTTCATCTGTAGTAATAAGTGGATGCCACAGGCCAGTAATTTTGGATGTATCTGTGATATCAGTATCACAGATACAGAAGTATTTGTAGAAATGATTCTGTGCCTTATCATGCACCTGATTTCCTCAGGATGACAATCTCTTGGATTTGAATGTGTTGCAATATTCTGAGTAGTGCTGCCTTGCTATTTTAAACAGTGCATCAGGATGCCACTCAGTGAAAATTACTTTCCCTCTGTGTTGTCATTACTTGTTGGTTTCACAGAGTAAGTTTTTTTGTTTGGTTGGTTTTTATGCTTTTACTGTGACTTGTCCTCTCCCTTCTTTTTTGAAGCCAGATCCAAATCACAGTATTTTAATCATTCACTGTTATCAAATCACTCTAAGCATTGTAATATATGTATAAATGGGTGAGATGACCTCCATGATGCTTAAAGAAATAGTCAAAAAACACTGCTGAAAAAGGCTGTGAAAATAAGTAGCCAAAGAGAGACTCAAAAAAGAAATTTGATGTTTTATTTCAAAAGGATAAGTAAGTCTATTTTCTTCCCATTCTTGAAAGAAGGAGAGAAAAGCCATGTTGACAGATGTGTTTGTTACTCTACCCTGTGGAGCCTGAGAAAATATTTATACCAAATAGCACATTATTATTGTATTGCCATCATGTTGCCACAGGTTTCCGAGCAGCCTTGAGGCATTCACTTTCTAAACTATTGGGAACTCTTTATCTCATGAAATTTGACATGCCCATTTTGGGTTGAAAAGTACTCAAATGAAGTCACCTTTCATCATCTTAGGACTTGCAAGTTGTTGAAAGACTAGGCTTCCAAGGGGAATATGAAAGAGCAGATATTTGTCATTGTTTGGATTCTGCATTTCACTTTGGCCACTGTTTATTGAATAAAAGGTGAAATGCTCAGGAAAAAAATAATAATCTTGAAATGTTATTGCTCTTTCTTTGTGAAACCCATGCTTGTATCCTGTTTTCTAGCACAATAATAAACTGTCACTCAACTGTGCTGAAAAGCAGAAAAGTTGATGATGGAAACACTTTTAATAATGCCTGATTAGTACAGGGAACTCGTTATAACTTGGTAGCCCTTGAGCAATATGTTTATCAAGACACAAGAGTTAAATGTTAAATAGATAATTCAAAAATTCAGAGTTGAAATGTTAAATCACAGAATCACTGAATCACAGAATGGCAGGGGTTGGAAGGGACGTTTGGGCATCATCTAGTCCAACCCCCCTGCCAAAGCAGGTTCACCTAGAGCAGGCTGGACAGGAACACATCCAGGTGGGTTTTGAATATCTCCAGAGAAGGAGACTCCACAACCTCTCTGGCCCGTCTGTTCCAGTGCTCTGTCACCCGCAAAGTAAAGAAGTTTTTCACAGAATCACAGAATCACAGAATCGTCAGGGTTGGAAGGGACCTCTGGAGATCATCTAGTCCAACCCCCCTGACAGAGCAGGGTCACCTACAACAGGTTGCACAGGACAGCGTCCAGGCGGGTTTTGAATGTCTCCAGAGTGGGAGACTCCACAACCTCTCTGGGCAGCCTGTTCCAGTGCTACACCACCCTCAGTAAAGAAGTTCCTCCTCACGTTAAGATGGAACTTCCTGTGTTCAAGCTTGTGCCCATTACCCCTCGTCCTATCAATGGGCACCACTGAAAAAAGACTGCTCCCATCCCCCTGGCATCCTCCCTTCAAGTATTTGAAAGCATTAATAAGATCCCCCCTCAATCTTCTTTTCTCCAGACTAAAGAGACCCAAATCCCTCAGCCTCTCCTCATATGAAAGATGTTCCAATCCCCTAATCATCTTTGTAGCCCTTTGCTGGACCCTCTCCAGCAGATCCCTGTCCTTCTTGAACTGGGGAGCCCAGAACTGGACGCAGTATTCCAGATGCGGCCTCACCAGGGCAGAGTAGAGGGGGAGGATGACCTCCCTCGACCTGCTGGCCACACTCCTTTTGATGCACCCCAGGATGCCATTGGCCCTCTTGGCCGCCAGGGCACATTGCTGGCTCATGGTCATCCTGTTGTCCACCAGGACTCCCAGGTCCCTTTCCACAGAGCTGCTCTCCAGGAGGTCGGCCCCCAACCTGTACTGATGCATGGGGTTATTCCTCCCCAGATGCAGTACCCTACATTTACCCTTGTTGAATTTCATTAAGTTCCTCTCTGCCCAACTCTCCAGCCTATCCAGGTCACGCTGTAAGGCAGCACAGCCTTCTGGCGTATCAGCCACTCCTCCCAGTTTAGTGTCATCAGCAAACTTGCTGATGGTACACTCTATCCCTTCGTCCAGATCATCGATGAATATATTGAACAGGACTGGACCCAGTACTGACCCTTGAGGGACACCACTTGTTACTGACCTCCAACTAGACGCTGCACCACTAACCACAACCCTCTGAGCTCTATCTGTTAGCCAGTTCTCAATCCACCCCACTGTCCATCCATCTATCCCACACTTCCTAAGCTTGCCAGTGAGGATGATGTGGGAGACAGTGTCGAAAGCCTTGCCAAAGTCAGTTTGCTCATGTTGAGATTGAATTTCCTGTGTTTGTGCCCATTGCTCCTTGTCCTGTCACCGGGCACCACTGAAAAGAGTCTGGCCGCATCCTCTTGACACATGCCCCTTTAAATATTTATAAGCATTGATGGGATCCCTTCTCAGTCTTCTCCAGGCAAAACAGACCCAGGTTTCTCAGCCTTTCCTCATAAGAGAGGTGCTTTAGTCCCTTGATCATCTTTGTAGCCCTCTGCTGGACTCTCCCCAGTAGTTCCTTGTCTTTTTTTGAACTGGGGAGCCCAGAACTGGACACAGTACTCCAGATGTGGCCTCACCAGGACAGAGTAGAGGGGGAGGATGACCTCATTTGACCTGCTGGCCATGCTCTTTTTAATGCACCCCAGGATACCATTCTTGGCCACAAGGGCACATTGCTGCCTCATGGTCAACTTGTTGTTCACCAGGACTCCCAGGTCCCTCTCTGCAGAGCTGCTTTCCAGCAAGTCAGTCCCTAGCCTTTACTGGTGTATGGCATTATTCCTCCCTAGGTGCAGGACCCTACACTTGTCTTTATTGAACTTCATTAGGTTTCTCTCCACCCAACTCTCCAGCCTGTCCAGGTCTTGCTGTATGGCAGCATAGCCTTCCGGTGTGTCCCCTCCTGACTCAGCCACCCCTCCCAGTTTTGTGTCATCAGCAAACTTGCTGGTGGTACACTCTGTCCCTTAATCCAGGTCATTGATGAATCTATTGAACAAGACCAGTACTGACCCAGTACTGACCCCTGGGGAACATCGCTAGTTACAGGCCTCCAACTAGACTCTGTGCCGCTAATGACAACTGTCCGAGCTCTGCAATTCAGCCAGCTCTCAATCCACCTCACTGTCCACTCATCTAACCCACACTTACTAAGCTTACCTATGAGGATGTTATGGGGGACAGTGTCAAAAGCCTTGCTGAAGTCAAGGTAGAAAATGTCCACTGCTCTCCCCTCATCCACCCAGCCAGTCGTGCCATCATAGAAGGCTATCAGATTGGTCAAGCATGATTTCCCCTTGGTGAAGCCATGTTGACCACTCCCAATAACCTTTTCCTCCACGTGCTTAGAGATGGCATCCAGAATGAGCTGTTCCATCACCTTTCCAGGGATGGAGGTGAGGCTGACTGGCCTGTAGTTTCCTGGGTCCTCCTTCTTGCCCTTTCTGAAGAGTGGAGTGACATTGGTTTTCCTCCAGTCCTTAGGCACCTCTCCTGTTTTCCATGACCTTTCAAAGATGATGGAAAGCAGCTTTGCAACAGCATCTGCCAGCTCACTCAGGGCTCGTGGGTGCATCCCATCAGGGCCCATGGATCTGTGGGTGTCAGGTTTGCCTAAATGATCTCTAGCCCAATCCTCCTCAATCAAGGGAGAGTCTTCCTTACTCCAGGCTCTCTCTCTTACCTCCAGGGTCTGGGCTTCCTGAGGGCTGACCTTAGCAGTAAAGACTGAAGCAAAGGCAGCGTTCAGTAACTCTGCCTTCTCTGCATCCTCTGTCACGAGGGCACCTACCTTATTCACTTGTACTTGAAGAAGTCCTTCATATTGTTCTTGACATCCCTTGCCAGTTTTAATTCCAAGTGGGCTCTAGCCTTCCTCTTTGCATCCCTTCATACTCTGACAATGCTCCTATACGTCTCCCGAGTGGCCAGTCCCTTTTTCCACATTCTGTAAACTTCCTTCTTAAAATAGGCACGAGTTTTGGAATGGAGATGATCAGTGGGATGGGGGAGAGAAATGGAAAAACAGAAGCAAGAAAACCTGATTCATCAAAATAAAGAAAGTTTAATAGATGAAGAGAAACAAAACAAAGCAAAGCAAGTGATGCAGAGGTAATTGCTCACCACCTCCCACCAGCAGATTGATGCCCAGCTTGTCTCCAAGCAATGCCTACCTTAAAAAAACTACCCCTGCTCCAGATCTTCCCTCCTTCCCCCGTTTTATTTCTAAGCATGATGTTATGTGGTATTGAATACCCCTTTAGTTGATCTGGGTCAGCTTTCCTGGCTGAGTCCCATACCAGCCTCTTGCCCACCCCTAGGCAACTCCCTATGGCAGAGAGAGTGAGAAACAGGCAAGTCCTTGATGCTGTGCAGGCACTGTTCAGCAGTAGCTAAAACATAGGTGTGTTATTGACACTGTTTTGATTACTAATCTAAAATGGCACCACTTGGGGTGCTATGAAGAAAATTAACTCCATCCCAGCCAGACCTAATACAATGTATCATTTTTTTAACAGCAAAGCTTCCTGCTTCTTGCAATATTTTTGTAAAATAGCTGATCATAACTACTGTCAAAGACATGAAGCTGAACTAGGTGGACTTTTCTGTGTTAATACTGTATAACAATTGTTAGCTTCTTAACCCACAGCTCCACAGAACAATTAGTGGGGAAGTAGACTGGATGCTCATGTCTTAAACTCTCATAAGAAAAATAAATGTCAGGGAAAGATAGTACAAATCAGCTACACTGTTCAAAATTAGTTGTAAAACAGAGTTTTAGAATTATCCTCTTCTGAGAGCAGGGACTCATAAAGAGTTGTCACCAAAATCTGCATACAGTTTACCCAAGTGCAGGTATAATAAATATGTTCAGAGAAACATAATCAACAAGGACTGAAATTAGAAAATATATATGAAAACATACACTCAGAAATTTTAATCTTTATTGCAATATATTTCTTTGGAAACTGGAAGATGTTGTCTTTGTGACTTCCAGTAATTGATACACTATGTTTTAGCAAGTGTTCCCTAAAGAGATGAATAAATATGTATGGATATATTAATATCTATATATACCCACACACATATGACCACCAATAAATCACAGCATGGCTGAGCTTGAACGGAACCTCTGGAGGTCATCTTGTCTACCTTCTCTGCTCAAGCAAGGCCACCCAGAGCAGGAAGCCCAGGACCACGTCCAGATGGCTTTAGAATATCTCCAAGAACGGAGATTCCACAGCCTCTCTGGGCAACATACATGTGTCTATAATTTTTTTACAAAGTTGAATCAAGTGAAAACTAAGAACTCTGGCAAACAGAAGTTTATAATTTGCTTTTAAGAGTACAATGCTTGATCATCTCCACTGGGTATAGTAAATTTATATGTATTTCATCTTAATTTTTTGTCTCTCAGTATTACGGTGTTTCATCCAATGCTATTTAAACAATTTTGAGAGAAAAAAGAATACAAATTTGAGACCATTTATACTCATCTAGAGTTTCAGTGTCTTTAGGTATTGACAAAGTCTTGTCGTTTCAGGGCTGCATCAAATATTGTGCATTATTTTGATTAATCTTTTTCTTAACCAGTCACAAGCCTACTTTTATACACCTTTCTCTTTCTGAAGATTAATATTAAGACTAATTTACACCTTCTCCTTTGTAAAAATACAGGGACTACAATTTAATTTAAAATGTTATTTATAATTTTTTATAAGCTTATTTGTTATCGTGTTATGATACCATATTATAGTATTGAAAAATGTATATGAGGACATTTAGTTATCCACCTATCCATCTAATTTTCAAGTCACCCATTGTCATGTGACTAAACACTAAAATCAATAAATGGGATTTTCCCATTGTGAAATTTATGCTGATTTAAAAAGTTAAGTTTGCTTTTATCAAAATTCTTTTTTCTCAAGAAATATTTTATTACAGATTATTTCTCTGGTTCCAATTTTAGTTTTAATATGGCATGTGGAAACACCTGATTGAGTTACTGATGTTGTTCAAATCACAGAATCATAAGCTCATAAAGTAGGTTAAGTCAGAAGGGACCCTTGGAGGTAATTTCTTCCAACTCCCCACTCAAAATAGGGCCAACTTCTAAATATCAGGTCTTATCAGCCTTTTTGTAAAAAAGGCCTTTTTTGTACTCTTCTTAAGAGTATCTCTTTTGGCCTACTGACTTAAAAAATTAGTTTGATTTGTGAGAGAAAAACATCTCATCCTTAATGAATGGAATCCCATTATTTCAGGGATTACAGTTTGTAAAATGAACCAGTACACTGAATAACCTCTTCAGACTAAGGCAATGTAAACCACCAGCATGGTTAGCAACTTGTATAAAATAACATAATAGAAATTAATAGACGCTATTTTATAAATAATTAAATGGCAGAAGTCAAACACAGAACAGTTTTTATTCTGTTCTTCACCTTTAGTAGTACTTTACTTAGTTCTATTGCTTTGAAGGTATTTTGTATGGGAAGGTAAAACACCTACTCTATTTATCAGTGTTTGGACCTCTATTTAAAGTATGTACTAAGTTTTATTTTAACATGTATATAGAATGTTTTGTGTATGGTTTGCCAATATTATTTGCATTGGTGCATCTGATCTTGACATGATACTGCACGGTTTGTTTATTTCAGGAATACCATGAAGTGTCTGGGCTGTCCTTTCACTGAATTCTGAAATCTTTGTATAACGTCATTCTGATCTACTTTCCTAAACATTTGGTGTGGAGGTAGTGGTTTTATTATTCTTAAGCTGTCTTACTAAGGAACTCTTACAACAAATTTAACACTTTTAACATCTACTAAATAGAACTCAAGCTAGTGCCAATGCCAAAACTTTTCCACTTTTGAAGGACTGTTTAAATAAAAACCAAACATAAATCTGACACACTTAAAAGGAATATCTGTGTGGAAAGTATTGTAGGAGTATTTACTCTCATTTGTATTCATATATAATTTCAATCAGAAAATTGGCATAAGTGATACTAGCGAAGTAGTTTGAACAGAAATTGCTGTGTTCATGGTCAAGTAGGTCATCCAAACAAATTAGCTCAACCATACAGTTATTCCACTAAAAGTATGTGGATTATCTGAGGCCAAATCTTTAGAGACAGAAGAAAACCCCACAAGACACTTGCCAAAAGATCTTAAGCATTGGAATGGTGTTGTGGGTTGACCCCAAAAGACAGCTAAGGCTGCTCAGTCACTGCCCCGCAGTGGGATGGAGAGAGAACTGGAAGGGTAGAAGTGTCAGTAGTCCAGTGATATCCATTGTTTCTTTAGACACTGTGAGATGAATAATTCTGACACACTGATTTTTCAGCTACTTTAATAACGTACAATGGATTTTTTTTTTTTTTTGTATTTAACAGGAGGGACAGAGCCTGAGGTGTATAGTATGAGCAAAATTCCTTCCTCACTGGATGTCTTTGACATGGAGAATAAAGTATTTGAGGATGTAATGTGTTTTAAATAATAATAATTATGGATGGGAAAAATATATCATGTAGCATAAGTGAAACCCAGCTGTTTTTTGAAAAAAAAAACAAAACACAAAACACCACCACCACCAAAGTTGATACAGCAGTCATGGCCCAAAACTAAACATCTCCATGAATAATAATAAAAAAA
The DNA here is from genome assembly GCA_013398815.1 of Ibidorhyncha struthersii. Lineage (NCBI taxonomy): Eukaryota > Metazoa > Chordata > Aves > Charadriiformes > Charadriidae > Ibidorhyncha > Ibidorhyncha struthersii. The sequence goes on along the minus strand of VZSZ01002504.1, from coordinate 460,568 downwards.
ACCTGTGATAACCTTTTGTAATAAAAAAGAATACATCAATAAATTTATGTAGTGCTGTCCTGGTTCATTTCAGTGGCCGGTCTGGCCTAAACCACGACAATTGCCAAAGATAACATATTTTCATGTAACCTTATTTTGAAGAATAATTATGAAAAATTAAGAACAGTGCACATGAGAAGACTATTAAAAAGATTGCTGTTGTAAAAAGAGATAACTCCTGAGAATAAGGAAAATCAAATCACTGACATAGAAATTGCAATGATTTAGAATTCTAATTGATCTGTATAGATCAGTAAGGTCAAGATCCTTGATTAATGGTAGACTCAAGAAATTTTAGGATCATAGAAAAAAAAAAATCTTTTCTAAGTAAGATAACAGCTCCTCATTGTTGCCATGGCAAACACTGGCAGCCATCGTTATATCCTCCTGTATTATCACCAGCTAGCTAGAGTACTGCTTTCAGGATCTGCATCTGAGGCTTTTCTTTGCCTGAGACTGCTGCCTGGTGCATTGAGATAGTGCCATTGCAAGAGATACGGCTGATAAAGGCTAAAACCAGGAGTGAATGATTTCCTATCCCCAGCCATCAAGCTGAACAACTGTTTAGCCAGAAAGTGGTTTAGCTGAGAAAAAGAAAGTCAGATTTGTCTGTAGTTTAGTGGTATATTGGGACAAGACAGTCTCAGATTCTTGTCTCTGCACACGTTGTTTGTGTCTTTCGTTCAAGTCACAGGAAAACTACATAAAGAACAAATTATGCAGTGACCAGAACTCTGTGCTGTGCCTTTTACAGGGCTAAGGCAAAACATTAAGTAGTCTGATTTTAACCTAAGTATTCAAAGAACTCTTTTTATCCTACTCTGAAAACTAATTCAAATAAAGAGATGTACCCATGTAAAAAGTAAATCAATACACACTAGACAAAATTCTGCTAATATTTTTTGGTTTTTGTGTGAAGCACTTTAGTGGAAATATTTTTTTTTTCTTATTCTACGGTGTGAATACTGCTGCTTGATAAACAGAAGTTTTGATTATGAATTAAATGTAGGTTGAGTCTGAAGAAAGGTGTAATTGAAAAATGATTATAACTTTTCTAGATTAGTTTAAGAATAACTGGGAGATTTCTTTATGGTTCTATACCATATATAGGTAATTATTTATATCAGGGAAAATCAGTGCTAACTGCTCCAGTAAATATGCTAGGTGTTATTTGGCAACTATGCACACTGCTTTCATAGTGGTCAAGTTCTAAAACTTTGATCCAGCATCACCAGTGTTTCTTGTAGATTGAAGTCTACTCTGGTAGATCGAAATCTCATAGATCTGAGACTGTTTTCTAGCCACTGAAACAATGCTGTTTTAAACTATCTAACCTCTATACTCACTGTACTTTTCAGATATACGGTAATGTCTGTTACATTCTTTATAAATGTAATATTTTCAAGGAATGTATTACCTTGTGATTCTTATTTCCATCTGTGTTGTCTAAAGAAATTTAGTTTTCCTTGAATTAAGCTTGGGGACTTCACAGTAATGTCTAAATTCTCTGCTTTTTTTTTTTTTTCCTGAATGGTAAGACTAAAATGATGCATACAGTAGCTTAAAACAATTTATCCTTAATTTCAATAGTCAAAATGTAAAGCACATAAGATCAAGCTTATACATGGTTGTATCCTTGTTCTTCTCAGTTATCTTCATTAGAAATAATATTTGAAAAATAAGTCAATATGACAGTTTTACCATTCATTTTTTAATCATGATTAAGATCCAAATTGGAAAAAGTAATGAATACAAGATAGACAGCTTTTCTTAATATGGACATCCATTTTCTATGCTGTAACTCACTCAAATAGCAAAGGTTTTAAATTATACATTTAATACCTGGAAGCCATTCAAATACATAAATACTCATGTGTTTAGGGGTTTGCATGATCCACACTAATTTTATTGACATGTGGGACTCTTCAGTGTGAAGATGTGAGCCGTTTTATGTTACATAAACTTGCAGAATCAGTAACTTTTTACTTCTATACAATACAGCAGTCTAAAATAAGTTGTAAAATCTAATTCTATATTTCTGTAGAGATGCTGAAGGTTATGTACATTAAATGACACCACCCTAAAGAAAGCAGCAAGATGAGTTTTTTCTCAGAAAAACTCCAGTGAGCAATTTTAGTTAGGTAAACCTACCCTTCTGCAGTGAAGAGCCTTGTAAAGTCTTTGGGGTCAAAGAGTGTAAAGACTTTGGATTTCCATTGAAGGGTCCTGGGAAAGAGACTGCTATTATGTTCTCCATTTGTCTTCATGGGTAGTCCATCCTGTAGTGAAATTGTCAAGATGTAGGATAAAATAAATTATGCCACATGCCACACAGGTTTCCAGCCTGCTCCAGTGGCTTCCCAAGCCTCCTCTCTCCTTGGCTCCAGGCCTGTTTTTTGCAATGCCCAGAAATTCCTCAAATGTGTCCCATCTTTTGTCTCTCTTTCTCTGGCCTAGACCTTGCCTTCATCCACATGGAGAGCAGCCTGTATTCACTTCCCTGCAGTCCTACTGAGATGGAGGAGGCTGATCCCATCTACTGCTGGGTGCAGGACAGAGGAGGTAAAGTCCTGGCTCCTCTCAGCTGGACAGTCAGGGGCAAGCAGCTGCGATGGGTTCTGCTACTGTGAGGCAAGAGAGGGGTAGGAGGGGAAACAGCCACCTGAGGAAGGAGCAGGTTTGTGGAGCAGGTGAGGGGCACATGAAGACTGGGATCTCATGAGATTGCATGTGTTGGGGGGTGCTGTACTGAAAAGGGACATGAGGTTATGGGGTAAAACTGTATGGGGTAATACTTACCCATTTTTCTGTCCTAATAAAGTCTCAGAGATTTTGTTAAAAACGTTTTCAGGTATTCAGATGGTTCTTTTGCAGATAGCAACATTTCTGACATTTCTGTCATTTCTTTTGCAGATAGCAACATTTCTGTCATGGCAATCCCAAGCACAAATACAGGCTCAGCAGAGAATGGATGGAGAGCAGCCCTGAGGGAGAGGACTTGGGGCTGTTGGTGGATGAGAAGCTGGATATGAGCTGACAATGTGCGTTCATAGGCCAGAAAGCCAACCACAACCTGGACTGCATGAAAAGAAGTGTGGCTGGCAGGTCGAGGGAGGTGATTCTCCCCCTCTACTCCGCCCTCGAGAGATCCCACCTGGTGTACTGCATCCAGCTCTGGAGTCCTCAGCACAGGAAAGACATGGACCTGTTGGATTGAGTCCAGAGGAGGACCATGAAGATGATCAGAGATCTGGAGGACCTCTCCTATGAAGACAGGCTGAGAGAGGTGGGGTTGTTCAGCCTGGAGAAGAGAGGGCTCCAGGGAGACCTTATAGCAGCTTTCCAGTGTCTGAAGGGGGCCTACAGCAAAGCTGGGGAAGGACTTTTTACAAGGGCATGTAGTGATAGGACAAGGGGGAATGGCTTTAAACTGGAAGAAGGTAGATTTAAATTAGATATTAGGAAAAAAATTTTCACTCTGAGGGTGGTGAGGCACTGGAACAGGTTTCCCAGAGAAGCTCTGGATGCTCCATCCCTGGAAGTGTTCAGTACCAGGCTGGATGGGGCACTGAGCAACCTGGTCTAGTGGAAGTTGTCTCTGCCCATAGCAGGAGGGTTAGGACTAGATGATCTTTAAGGTTACTTCCAACCTAAAGCATTCTATGATTCTATTATTCTAAAATTACTTATGACAGGAACTTGTGATTTTTTCCCACTCTTTTTTCACAGTTTAGGAAAGTAACCCACAGGATTTATAGGTCCTGTTGAAATAAATCAATGAAATAATGCAGTAAAAGTCTACAGCATCTCCTAGATGTGGCACATCTTGACCACCCATATGTCCCCTAATTTTCAATGAGCTTTATAGTATGTAAATAATTCAAGTCAGTGTTAACAAGCAGTTGATCAATACCATCAACAGTTGTATAACCTAGAAAAGGTACACCAAAGGACACGGAAATCTGAACTGGGAGAATAATTCCCAATACTTTGTTATTCAAGTCTTTCAAAAAAGCTAAAGAATTTTACATGCAGACATGTAATCTGGGGAAACACAGAATAGCCTGAAATTACTCCTGAACAATTCATTGAGGATGACGAAAATTTGCAACATGTTGCATAAACTGACTAGTGCAGCCTGTGTTCCTTGATTTCCTAACTCAGCTAACCAATCAGCAAGAGCTGCATTGTGGTCTAAAAATCTTATTTACTGGGTTTGTATGTAGTTGTACAAATCTTCCAACCAGTCTTTATTTACTGAAGATCAACATTTACAGTCCATTTTTGTGGGTTGTATTGCTTGTGAAATTCCATTGCTGGAATATTCAAAGCAAGTGAAACAAAAATGTTGCAAACATGGTTAGAATTAATGAATTTATTTTGCAAATACACAATTTTACTAGTTCTTCTTCCTGGACTTATTCTATTTTATATGGTCATACATAATAAATACAAAACCATTCAGCTGTCTTTAGGCGACATAATAGGCCTCTTCTGAAATAAAATAAAATCATAGTGTAACTATAAATAAGTATTCTCACAAATCATTTTGTTTTAATGGAGACTGTCAGACATTTTCACATGCCAGATAGGATGCCAGCTAATTTCTCTATTTTTTAATTACATCCTACATTTTGGCCTGGTGCCTAATCAGAGCTCTTTGTGCTCTCTTTTCAGAATTAGCACATGCCAAACACTGATTGCTTCATAGTCACCTGTGTCTACCTTTTACTTCCTCTCAGATTTTAGAAAAGAGTCCATATTTCAATGCCATCTGTGAAACCAAGACATATCTACATCTTTAAGCTTACTGTTTTTGTAGTATTTTATATTATTTTTACATGTTTAGCATTAAAATTAAATATATATGTTATTAACATTGTGTATATTTAGAAATTCTAGATTGAAGAATCATGTGTGAGATTGGTGGGGGAGAAGGAAGAAGTTTTAACCTTCACATTAGCCCTCACGTCCATCTTTGCTGTTGCAGTACTGATGCTACTCATGGTCTCAGAGCAGTAACTCAGCTGCTAACTCATGCCTTGATTTTATGCGAGCAGTTCAATTCCTTAAATATTTGAAAGGCTCTAGGGTATCTGAGACAACTACATGTAACCTGCACATATGAGACCTGATTTTTAGGAGACCCTTGACTTTCTGGACAGGAAGGACTTTCCCTCAAGCGCACATGTCTGTTTTAAGGCAAATGAAATACTGTTCATGTAAGAGATGTTTCATGTGTCTGAAAGTCAGGGACAAGAAAGAAATGGAGAGGAAATACGTCTCCCTAGTAAATAAAATCCTGGATTGTTTGCCTGCTGCTATTTTTTTCACAGAAAGGGCGACACAGCCTGACAGATGAAGTGATATGAAGTAAGGGGGTCTCAGCTGTCCTCACAATCCCTGTTCACATCAGAGATGCCTTTTCCTTGATTTGTAAGTTGAAGTATAAACCACCTTGTTTTAGTAATGAAACAGAGGATGAAATGTGTCTCCAAGCAAGTTGCTGTTCTGTTTTGTTGTACCAGCTACTGAAAGTGCACGAACATGGGTTTGTCCCCATGAAACCATTTTGCAGCTTTAGTGGAATTAGTAATGTAAAATTAGATCTGCAGCACTGAGTAGTGAGAGTACCTATCAGTTGCAAGACAATGCTCATTGATGTATACCTTTATACCTGTCCTTCCAACTGATGAATGCTGTAATAGTGGTTTGAGGAAAGAAAAGTTCCACGTAAGATCCCTTAACAAATCCCTCATTAGCCAGGCTATTGGGCTGTCCTCATGGAAGAGCTCAGAGGACCTCTTCTTCCATTATGCAAATGTCAGAGGATTTTTACTGAAATTAGTCTGCATGAAGACTTAGTTTCCAGGTTGGCTTTGAACAGTTTTTTCTCTTTCTTTTGGCTATGTTGCAGCTGTGCTATCAGCAGCTGCCTAACCAGGCCTTACCAGAGAATTTTATATTTTCTGTAGAATTCAAATGGGACCCATCTATAAAAACATCCTAAATAAATGTTATATCACCACAGTGCCTGTAAACAGTAGTGCAAGAACTAGCAGAAAGACTGGAGTCCAATAAAGAGCAGAACAGATTGTAGCACAGGGAACAAATCAGTAGATATACTATAGAACTTACATTGTTAAATATTGTAACTTATTACACAATCTAAAGTCAACAATATAAAGCTTCTGCCGCAAGCAATTGCTAGAAGAAAAGATTAAAAGAAAGAGAATAAGAGAATATTCATGCAAATCCTGGAATAAATCTGTTATGAATCAGGCTATGGATATTTGTTTTTGTACATACTGTAATTTGTAAACATAATTTCATGATTGTAAATATAATTTTGTAATATGATTTAGTTTATTGTAAATATAATTTAGTAATTTAGATATATTGAGTAATTTATCCAGCATAAAATGTGCAACGATACTGGATTATAATGTTGGGAATTAAATGAAACAGGAAAGAAGAACCTGCTGTTGATTAATGAATCCCAGATATTCAACCATGAAAAAGTGGAGACTGGAAAAACAGCACATCTGTTGGACTTCTTTGATCTTCAGAAGTTGCCAAAAAAAAAAAAAATCCACATTTTAACACAGCTATGTATAAATTTACAGTTGTGTTTAAAATGCTTCTCTCATGGTGTTTTTGTCTATTTGTTATGATACAATCCAGATCCACAAAATACCCAGCCACCTGAAAATTTAGCAAAGTTATAAGAAAAAGTGGATTGTAAATGGACTGATATTCTGACCAATGCAAGCAAACAAATAAGGAAAGAGAATGATTTTAAGGATCAGCAAAGATCTAAAGTTTGGAAGGGATTAATGTTTCCTAAAAAGGTTATAATCTCCTATCATCAGGCTTCCTTTAAGAAAGATTAGTTCAATGACATTACACAGTGCAAGGGACAAGGTAGGTAAAATTAAATAAAAATATTATTGTTCTTTTTTCCCTTCGCCTACTGAATTTAACAAAGGCAATAATATTTAATTTACAAAGTTCAGTCAAACTCACTTTTGCTATTGGATAGTATTTATAGTCTCTCTCCATGACTCCCATGCTTGTACAAATGTCACTGATTCCTCAGGGTTGTAGAGTGGTTAAAACCATGCACTACATTTTATTGAAATCCATGCTGGGTAGGAAACAACAGCTTGAATAGCCACAATTTACAATTTCACTTTCATAACTGCTAAGCCTTCAGTAATGTCAGTTTAAGGTGGTGCTATGTCTTGAAACAGAAGTCTCAAAATTGTTTGACCCACCATAGCTCAGCGATTAAAAAAGCAGTGCAGGCCCATCCTACTCTTTTCAAACAGGAAAGCCACAGAAGTACAGATGGCATCATGAGCCAGCGTCTTAACAGGCCTAAGGTAGCATAGCTCCACTTTGCATCCACACTACTCACTGCAAAAGCTGTCTATACGCTGATGATTTTCAACAGAGATTTATTGTCTTAGTAGTAAGTTAACCAGTTTGTCAGATATACTTTTTCTAACTTAAAACCATCATAAGTTGAAATTTCTGATGTCAACTACTTTAAAAAAGGTTAGACGCATACCTTTGAACAAAGTCTGATATTTGTAAAAAGGCAGTCTGAGTGTACAGAAATATGAACCAGATTTTTAAAGGTAGCTATCTAACCTACTCTTTCTTAGTGTCACTGAGAAATTGGCATCTGCTTATTTTTTAAATACCTCCTCTATTCTGTGCATTTATCTGTAAAAGAGTGCATAAAAGACAATTATGTGGGAATGTTACCTTTGAAAATGACTGTTGAACTCCAATAAGGTGCTTAACTGTGAGAAATATTGGGTTCTGTCCTATCATATTTGTTTTCCCTTTTATTCATACACCTTAAAACCCTAAAACTATATATATATATGAGAAAGCCCAGATGTTCTAATAAATATTTTAAGAAGGTGAATTAACTTTATATAGCATTTAAAATAACCATATTTAGACATTTAAATGTTAAAGCCATGCAGGATATGGCAATAAGTATACATGATGTTTCGAGTACACTAGACAGCAGTATAAGCAATTATTTTGATATATTGTGTTGCTTTGAAGTCAACGATAGCCTCTCTGTGGATCTAAGCTTTATAATCAAGACTTATTTTTTATAAAGCTTGTAATATGAATTGAGTAGCATGATATTTTGGAAAAAAATATGCATAATTTATTTGAATTTAATAATTTTCTTTATTAAGGGAATATTAGCCACAAGTGCATTGGCAGCCAGAAACTTGGGTTATGTGCTATTATTTGAATTTCTTGAATTAATTTGGCATCAGTTAATACATACCGTGTTAGTAACAGCTTTAAATAAAGTATGTGGCTGTTATGGCTGACGCCTACCTACACAGAGCACCTAATGGGAGGTCAGGTAGATATGCATTTACTTCTGAAAAGGCACTAAGCTATTCTAAATTCTTGGTCAGTCATACTACCCTGTAAGAATGAGATTGTTTGCATCTTACTTAGAGTTTTAGAAGAATTTCAGAGTAATTTTTACTCAGTAGAAAAAGATACACTTTTCCACTGAGAGGTTTCTAAGATTACTCAGGAAGTTAAGTGACAAGAATTTTCCTTTCCACTGATTATAAAGGAAATACATATGTGTCACTGCTGTATTTTCAGAAAGTAGAAGAAATAAACAAAAGTAAATGAATATACCATCTGTGGTTATTTCTGTTTGGAATAACATTTCAGTTTCAAATGAAAAAAAAATCTTACTAACCTTATCTTCATCTTAAAAATTTAAAAAAAAACATTATAAAGAAAAGTGTGTGTGGCATATTTACAATACTTTTAGAGAGTCAGAAAAAGCTTAAATGCTAGACCCTTAATTATCTCTAATGTATCTTTTCTGTCTCCCTGCCTATGTATGAGACTTTTCCAAGCATCTCTTTGAGAGTCCAAGTTTGTTTTAATATGGTGAAAAGAATAGTTTGGTTCAAGGTTTGCACCAAAATAGTAGCTATTAATAAGATTACACCAACTTTAGTTTCCTCTACCCTCTGTTGTTCTCTCCACACTTCTGGCAGGCTTTGCATCTTCAAACATTCCTACATGCTCTTATGCTACATCTCAGGGCATACAATGTAGTGCTCAGTTTTGTCCTCTAAGAATCATTCTGCTGAGCTATGTGATATATGCATACTATTCCAGCCACTTTGAACTACATAAAAAGAGAGAGAAAGAAATAATTATACTTGAGATCTGAGGGTCACCAGAAGGGCCCCAGAAGAGATCAAGAACCAAGAAAGTTGCTTGACTGTGATTCAAAAGGAAATTAAAATAATTGTTTTCAAATTTTTACACTTTCTATCAAGTGATGAAACTTGTAAACAGCTGACTGTTTTCTTTGGTGTCTCAAAAAACTTTAGTTACTCTTTTGATAATAAAATAGAAAGGGAAGGAGAATATGTCATTATTTTAAACTCTTCAGGCAGTTAATGATGTAATAAAGGTAAGATTAGAGTAGTACTCAATAGATTACAAAATGTTAGAGATACAGGGACCTTCCCCTTTTAACCTGCACACCATTTAAACCTATTTTAATTTTAAACAAAGCCTACAAACCTTAGCTTGTAGGTTTTAGCTCCTGTGTATATAATACACAAAAACATGTAGTATATTTATATAGTATAGTGTGTGTGTGAACACTGTTTATGCATGCTCTTTCTAGACAGACAGAATATAACTGGCAATAGCAAGGTAGATACCTTAACACATTTGACAGCAGTTCCCTCCTACATACTCACATTCACATTTAAAAACAGGGCTGGGAATAGCTCTGACAGTACATTGCAATTACATTACCTTGCAATTTCCAGATAGACCTGGCTGCTAATAGCTACAGTTAGTTTTGGCTGCATCCGTCTTCTTCTTGACGGCCTGCTCATTCCTGTTGTGTAACAGGAAATGAAAAAAAAGTGGATGCAGTCTGGAAGCAAAGTAATTTCTCTATTCCAGCTCTAGCAAATATTGCAACTGTGCAGAGGAGCTGTTAGAGACTTTTTTGAACAGAGAGTGTTTAAATGCTTGCCTTGGAGGTAATATATGGGGCAGTCATTTCTCAGTTTCTGTAGGATCATCCTGAGTACTTGATGATCTGTGGAAAGAAATGGAAGAATTTTGGTAAGAGAATAGATATACCAAGACTTTATTTAAATTCTTTTCTGTGCTCAGCCTTCTTATGTGAAGTTTTCTGATCCAGCTGTCACACAAAACCACCTCTCTAGACCATTATTCCAAATACAGTTCATCCTATATAATTGTTTCTGTGTGCAAACTTGCTGTTACAGAATAGGCTTGCCTGCCCAATGGGATCTTGACTTCTCTTGAGAATTCTTTTGATCTAACAAATCTCATTGCTGTGCAGATGTTCATGAGGTCTGCATGTGGATGCTGACTAAAGAAAACTTTCCTTTTGGAGAATTCAAGAACCAGTTCAGATGTGATATGGTACCACTTGTTTTCCTTGTTAAAAAAGTAGGGAACGGAAGAAGTGCAGAAGCAGTACTACCCTCAAAGCAGATTGAATCAGAGCTGGGCATCACTGAAAGGCAAAACTTGCTCTGAAGATTTGAGGAAACCTATACTTGTGACAGATAATAATTATGTTGGAACAGTGAATTTCTGCTAGGTCTGAAAATGAACTAAAGAGTTTAAGAAAGGACCAGAACCTAGTAGGAACATATACATGAAAAATTAAAATTAACGGCACTTCACAGGAAAGAGTGGACTACCGTGAATCACAGAATCACACTACCACAGAATAGTTGAGGTTGGAAGGAACCTCTGGAGGTCATCTGGTCCAACCCCCCAAGCAGGGCCACCTACAGCGAGCTGCCGAGGACCATGTCCAGACAGCTTTGGGATATCTCCATGGAGGGAGACTCCACAACCTGTCTGAGCAACCTGCACCAGCGCTCAGTCATGCTCACACTGAAAAAGTGTTTAGAGGGAGCCTCCTGTGTTTCAGTTTGTTCCCATTGCCTCTGGTCCTGTCACTGGGCAATACTGAAATGAGACTTTGGGACTGGTACTGTTTAATATCTTCATCACCAACACAGACAGTGGGATCGAGCACACCCTCAGCAAATATGCAGAGGGCACCAAGCTGAGTGACATGGCTGACATGCCTGAGGGATGGGATGCCATTCAGAGGGACATGGACAAGCTCCAGAAGTAGGCCCATGTCAACCTCATAAGGTTCAACAAGGCCAAGTGCAGGGTCCTGCATCTGGGTCAGGGCAACCCCCCTATCAGTACAGACTGGGGGATGAAGGGTTTGAGAGCAGCCTTGTAGAGAAGGACTTGGGGGTACTGATGGATGAAAAGCTGGACATGAACTGACAATGTGCCGCTCACAGCCCAGAACAACAACCGTTTCCTGGGCTGCATCAGAAGAAGTGCGTCCAGCAGATTGAGAGAGGTGATTCTGCCCTTGTACTCTGCTCTGGTGAGACCCCACCTGGAGTACTCTACCCAGCTCTGGAGTCCCTAACATAGGAAAGAAATGGACCTGCTAGAGTATGTCCAGAGGAGGTCCACAAAAATGATCTGGCTGGAGAACCTCTCCTGTGAAGACAGGCTGAGAGAGTTTGGGTTGTTCAGCCTGGAGAAGAGAAGGATCTGGGGAGACCTTATTGCAGCCTTTCAGTACCTAAAGAGGGCTTATATAAGGTACAGATATATTCACCTATAAGGTGGGGACAGACTTTTTAGCAGGGTCTGTTTTGATAGGACAAGAGGTAATGGCTTAAAACTAAAAGAGGGTAGATTAAGACTAGATATAAGGAAGAATTTTTTTATGATGAACAGGTTGCCCCGAGAGGTGGTAGATGTCCCATCCCTGGAAACGTTCAGGGTCAGGTTCAACAGGGCTCAAGCAACCTGATCTACTTGAAGATGGTCTGTGCTCATTGCAGAAGAGTTGGAGTAGGTGACCTTCCAACCCAAACTATTCTATGGTTCTATGATCTTCTTTGCACCCTCCCTTCAGGTATTTATATACTTTGATGAGATCCCCCTGAGCCTTTTCTTCTCTAGGCTGAACAATCTCAGCTCCCTCAGACATTCTTCACAGGAGAGATGCTCCATTCCCTTCATCATATTTGTGGCCCTTCGTTGGACTTTTTCCAGTATGTCCATGTCTCTCCTGTACTGAGGACCCCAGATCTGGACACAGTACTGCAGGTGTGGCCTTGCCAATAGGTAGCTGCTTAATAGACTCAAGGTAACTTCACTCAGGAAACAGTTTCATGTTCATAACAGAGTTTTAGGGGCTGGATAAGCATCAAAAGAAAAAAAAAGGGGGGGAAATGAAAAGACGACTTGGATTGATACAGCTCTGCTAGTGGCATATAAGATCTCTGAAAAAATCCCTTGCAATATGTGCAGTATCTTTGGTGTTAAACATCTGAAAGAGTAGTATTTGCTGAGAAAAATATTATGAATTAATAGGTGGAGAGGAGAGAAAAGCACAAAGGAATAGGCTGGGCATGGGAACTTAAAAGCATGAAAGAATCCACAGAGAAACCTACCTAAGCAGCCCCATGCTCCTCAGCAGTTAAAGACTGAGTGCCACTACCCAAAATGAAACTCAAGAATTATCTCCTTTGAATGGCCTCACTTACCAGCAATTTCAGTTAGCACAAAAAGTCTTAAACCTTATCAAAATCTGATACTGTCATTAATGGACAAATACAGTACTCCAGATGATTAATTTTTCAAATACCCTCTACTCTTCAGAAAGGCAAACCAGTAATATGACATTCACAGATGCAGACCAGCTGATTAACTTATTGGCCTGTTAGTTAGAAGTGAGATTAAATAATTATTTTCAAAGTATTGCACTTGATACTAAGTGATGGGTCCAGTAAAATACCTTGAGTTCTTAAATACTGCACTGAGAATCCAAGAGGAAGGACAGTCAAAGATGCAAATTATGTCTTCTGTTGCTTTTCTACATTTTAAAATGTTAACTTGTCACACGTATGTAAATATTAATTGAAAATTGATATTGCATATAACTATTTATGTTTTCAGTGTCTGTTAGTACTGCTAAAGATATTTTGACAAGTGACTGCTATTCATTTCTAATATATATTTTTACATGTTTTGCTCATTATTTAAGTCATTTTGCAAAGAACTGTAATGGGGAAACAAGTAAATTATTAAAGCTAAATTCAGAAATTCTCACTTAAGCAAACATTCATGACAACAGCAGTTTTCCCTAACCCCCCACCCCCAAATTGTAAGAACATATGACCTTATTTCTCTTTTCTTTCCAAAAGGTATGTGTGCAACAAATATTCCCATTAAATACAGAAAACATTTGATCTCTACTTAAAAAAAAATAGTAATCTGAACAACAAATCAGACAGGATGTACTCGAAAGTCTGGAGCAGCTGAGCAACATGATGTAAAGCTGTCATTTCCTACACTTCTACCATTCACATTTCAAGTGATCTGTGAAGTATTGTCAGTGTGCTGAGGCAACTGTTCTCAGCAAATGACATTGATTCAGCTTAAAGGATGACATGAAAACATCCAGATGGCATGCATGCTTTACATTATAAACATCAGATAAATTACAACTTAAAAATTCAGAAAGATGGTTACAGTAACTGTTATATCAGTAAATGGGAAAAAATAGATTGGTAATGGGTTTTCAAAATAGCAGTATACATATGCCTTGTTTGTCTGAGAGACAGTGACGTGTACCATAGGCTATAATTAAGATCTGAAATCTAATCAGAACCAGCTGAAATAATTATTGCCCCTTTCTGAATCTAATATTATTGAAATGAAATAAGAAGGAATTGGGAGATTTTTTTGATCAGCTGTCATACAAATCTCCTGAAGAAAGGTCCTGAATAAACTGCGACAGTAACAAATGAACTGAAAATAATTTTGAAAGAAATTCTCTGAGGAGGAATTTTCTTATGATCTACAATTCATGTTGGTAAAAGGGGAGTATTATCTTATACTACCAACCCATCCAGTAATTACATTCAAAGGATACTGAATATTTGTCATTCTGTGCAATAAGTCAAAACTCAGAAATTCATTCACTCGCAAAACCTGACATTTTGGGGAAGGTGGGGGAAACAACCTAAAAAAATTGCTCATAAAGAAACTGATGCTTAAGAAGAATCTCCTATTGTAGAAAAAAAAAATCCTTGATGGTAGCAACTAAGGAAATATTAGTTATAAACCACAAGTCTTGAGGTGTAAGAACTGCAAAGATGTAAAAAAAAAACTAATTAAGGTATGTTTCAATGTATATTGAATATCAATGTACCACTGCAAGAAAGATAGGAATATTTTGAAGCTAACTTTTGTTTATTGCATACTGCAGCTAATGACAACATAACACATGCATTTTTGAGCTGAATATCTTCTTAAGGCAAGATTATTCAGACTTAAATGAAACACTTAAAAATATTCTTTTGCAAATTCATTTTTATGTAATTGTCATTAAAACGATTAAGAGCTCTTTGTTTCCAAAGACTACTCAGTAATTAAAGATTAGTTTAAATGCAGGAATAATGATTTATTACAGTAGACAGACAGAAGACCTTTTATAGTTAAACTTTCCATCAGTCTTGTAAAATGGAACAATTTCCTACTTTTGACAAACATTTGACTAAGGAGATTACTGGAACTACTTTTAAGTACATAGATGATGTTCAAATAAATTATTTATTTCCTCAAACATTCAACAAATGCTGTAGCAATATTTATCATGGATAGCATTAGGAAGACAGTTCAAGAAATGTTACTCATTTAGAATAAGCAGATTAACAGAAGAAAACTTGACAGGATCTTTTGTGTCTATATGGAGGGTAATCTAAAAGGATGTTCTGTCATAAGAATTCTTACCATTCCTGCTTCAATATACAAAAAATACTATAAAGACAAACTCTTGGGAGCAGAAACATTTAAATGTTCCTTGTGACAACAAAACTAGAAAGTATGGTAGTGTTCAGAACTTGAACAACCCCCCCAAAGGCCCCTAAAAATATACATATATGATAGATTTGGATATCAAATTTTGGAGCTGCTCAATTGTTAATCACAAAGGGTGAGCAGTCACTTAATGCTGAAAAAATACAAATGTTCAAACACCACATGGGAACGTGTTGAAGTGATGATCTTATTTCCTTCTACAACATAGGGAGTGAATCCATCATTGATAGAGCCTAGACAACAATACAAATCTATGATTTATATTCCTTGGCTTCAGCCTAATTTTAGGCAACTAAAGCAGATACTGAATAACTGCTGTTTGAATATAATCCTCTTCTTCCTAATTTCCATCAAAATATTTCGTTAAATCTGGCCGAAGAACATAGATTACAAAAGAGTAACATTAACTGATTCAAGTGAGTTTTTTAAACAAATTCATAATTTTTACTTTTTCTTAGTAGCATCAGCAGAATTTTTCTGCTCCAGGGATTAGAAACTCCATTATATTAAGTGGCCAGATCAAGCTGTTTTACCAGAAAAAACAGATTTTCTTATCTGTGGCTACAATCCATGGATTTACCTATCATAACACTGTAATTAAGGATTACAAATGCATCAGAATTCTTCATCTGAACAATGAAGGAATCTCATGAGTGGCAGGAAGCCTACTTTTTTTTTACTCAGGGAAAGTAAATCATAGAATAGTTTAGGCTGGAAGCGACCTGGAAGATCACCAAGTTCCAAACCCCCTGCCTATGACAGGGAGACCGCCCACTAGACCAGGCTGCCCAAAGCCCATCCAGCCTGGTCTTAAACACCTCCAGGGATGGAGCTTCCACAACTTCTTTGCATAACCTGTTCCAGTGCCTTACCATCCTCAAAGTGAAAAATTTCTTCCTAATATCTAATCTAAATCTACCTTCTTCCAGTTTAAAGCCATTCCCCCTCATCCTGTCACTACATGCCCTTGTAAAAAGTCCTTCCCCAGCTTTGCTGTAGGCCCCCTTTAGGTACTGGAAGGCTGCTATAAGGTCTCCCCTGAGCCTTCTCTTCTCCAGGCTGAACAACCCCAACTCTTTCAGCCTGTCCTGATAGGAGAGGTCCTTCAGACCTCTGATCATCTTTGTGGCCTTCCTCTGGAGCTGATCCAACAGGTCCATGTCTTTCCTATATTGGGGACTTCAGAGCTGGGTGGAGTACTCCAGGTGGGGTCTCACCAGAGCAGAGTAGAGGGGCAGAATCACCTCCCTTGACCTGCTGGCCACACTTCTTCTTATGCAGCCCAAGATATGGTTGGCCTTCTGGGCTGTGATCACACATTGCTGGCTCACGTTGAACTTCTCATCAATCAGTACCCCCAAGTCCTTCTCCTCAGGGCTGCTCTCGATCCATTCTCTGCTGAGCCTGTACTTGTGCTTGGGATTGCCCAGACCCAGATGTTGGACCTTGCACTTGGCCTTGTTGAAATTCATGAGATTGGCATGGGACCACCTCTCTAGCCTGTCCAGGTCCCTCTGGATGGCATCCCTCCCCTTCTGCGTGTCAACTGTGCCACACAGCTTGGTATCCTCAGCAAACTTGCTGAGGGTGCACTCGATCCCACCATCCATGTCACCAACAAAGATGTTGAACAGCATGGGTCCCAGTACCGACCCCTGAGGAACACTTGTCGCTGGTCTCTACTTGGACATCAATGGTAGTATTCCATAAAAAACAGTATGTTGTCTTTAGAAGAATTAATGCATGCTTTTTTTTTTTTTTTCACTGGAGTAGGAAAAAGCTATGTCATGGTAACAAATAAAAAAGAAAAGAAATCCAAATATTCTTAAAGTGTATTAAATAGCTGGAAACATTGTGCAGTAATAATTTATTCACTGTGAATATAATGTTAATGAATTTTACTGGCTATTTTTGTACACTGAAGTTGCAATGGTACCATGTAAGCTCTATAGTGGAACCATAATATGATACATGAAATTGCCATTTGAGATAAATCCAGCTAAACTGACAGTAAAAAGAAACATAGTGAAGCTGCTGCAGTGTCTCATTTGCAAATTATTATGCAGTAACTACTCTCAGTAGCACTGCCCGAGTTCCCACTCTTTCAGTGTTTCAATTCTATGCCCTTTTTCAGGATTTAACACCTCAGCCATCATAGAGGCCTGAAACAGGATATATATAATATGTATTAAACCGATATTCAAATTTATATAGTTGTGTTCTATTTAGTGGAAAGGATAGTGCTTAAAATCACATGAAACTCTTCTTTAAAAAAAATAATTCTAGATCAATGTAACAAAATAAATGCTACTTCTAAGTGTCTATTTTTCATGATTATGATGACTCCCATAACTCCTCCTACCTTTTACTCTCAAGACTGAGCTTTGATGGAAATCTTAAAATTGCCTCAGCATGACTTTTCCACCCAGCAGCCCTCATTTCCTTACTCTCACAATCAGCAAGGATTTCTTGTTAAATTAACCAGCTTCTCAACTTAGTTGTAAAACAGTTCAGCTGAAGCTTCTGAATCTGTTAAATTCAGCTGGAAATGCTTTTTACTGTATTATAAAATTATACTTTGAGAGTTCTTTTTGAAAGATGTAACGCAAACTTACCTCAACAGCTCATTCTATAGTGAGCAATGATGTCATATATTTAAAACTCAGAGTTAGACTACAGAGCATAGGCAGTAGTTCTAATTATATTGTATTTATTAATATTTTCTGATATGACTACAATATTTAAATTCATAATTAACCTTACTAAGAAAGTATATGGCAAAGTATTAAAAAATAAAAAAAATATTAGTACCAGAATTAATCTCAGCATGACAGTCTCTGTTGAATTAAGGAGAGGGAGGGTAAATGAAAGAAAGTTAATTTTGAATATATAGGGTTAGAACTCTGGGGCTTTTCCTTTGTCTTTTCTTTTCCTTATTTCTGCAAACAGGCCTGAGTCTTTCATTCAGCTTCACAAAAAAAAATATTCCTTTCCCTCCTCCCTATTTGTGGTATGATATGGAATTTATTTAGATCCATTTTAACTTGCAGATCTCAGAATGAAGGAAGGATTCAACATTTGTGAAGTTTGAGCATCATTTGGCTGTGTCAATAGCCATAGCTTTGAATAGTCATGTTTTCATTATTTGCCTCAGAATCACAAAAAGAGAATAATGATAACTTCCTGATTTGTATTACAGAAGCTTTGATCAGTGTCCAGCAAGTGCTTTTTACAGTATCTTTAAAAATAATGCTTCAATACAAGGGAGGAAGAAATTCTGTGCAGTTCAATTTAGTTTCATGAAACACTCAACATTTAACACAAAGAATTCCAGAGCACTTATTAAGTAAAACACAGTGCAAAGCCTTTCCATAACTATGTTTTTCTTGAGAGAAGAAATTTCTTTAATATTCTTACTGTCCATAATCTAAAAACCTGGCTTGAGAGGATAAAGAGCAAAACATAGTGGTTTTGATGATAATTTCGAAAACATATTGCTTTCCGGTGAGATTTACTTTGAATTCTTTAGTTTTCATCAACACAAAACAGTGAGATACATGTAGACCTATGTTGCATTCCACTTCAGTGAGCAGTCTGAACAGCAGGATTTGCACTTTTATGCCAGTAGTGGACACCTTTGAGTTTCATTAACTTCCTATGAGCTTCTGTGTAGAATTGATGCACTAAGGATTCACCTTCAAAAGCCTAAACTGAGTAGGCTATTTCTTTTCTTGTACAACATTTCCCAAGCTGTGAAAACCAGAAATTTCTGACCTAGAGCTTCCTCCATGTAATCAGCTGTCGGGCTGTTTGATTTAGGACTACTTGATTCAAGATTTTTTTAATTTTTATTTTTTCCTCCTTGGTCTGCTGCAGTTGATACCTGTTAATCTCATGGTCTCATTATAGAAGCCATCTTTTCTCCTGTGCAGCTTTAGAGAGGCTGGATGAAACACATTAACAATTGCTGTTTTCTGGTGAGCACACATTTAGAGAGGCAGGTTAATCCACTATGTGGCAAATGAGTATGTGTAATCTCATTTATGTCAGGGATATAAGGGATTAGAATCCTTTGGATTGTATTATTTTAGTTAAAAAGAAATAATCGGTCATGCATTGTGTTAGATGAAGTCTAATAAATCTGTTAGGAAGTGCCAAGCCAGCCAATATATTGTTATGGAAAGGATGAAAAGAAATGTTGTGACTTCAACATTGTATTCTACACGTATATTGGGATGATGTAAATATTGGTGAATTTGTTCATGCATATTTCTTTCTCAAATAATGGTATTAAAAGTAATTTTAAAAATATAGATGAATAACAAATAAAATAATAACTAGAGGTGCAGTTAATATATTTCATTCTTCAAGAGCAATAAATAATGAAAAAACAACCATATGCCTTTACATTATTTGAATATTGAAAGACAAATAACAAGCTTCACTAAAATTACAGTTTCCCATCTCAGCTGTAGTGGATTGCTAGCAGTTTTCATTCCATTTATTTGCATTAAAATGATTATAAAAAATAATAAAGTTTCTGGTGAATCTAATCTTTTATTACGAATATGGAATGGGTAACTGTAAACTTACCTGAAAAAATGTATAGAATAGAATAGAATAGAATAGAATAGAATAGAATAGAATAGAATAGAATAGAATAATTTCAGTTGGAAGGGAACTACAACGATTGTCTAGTCCAATTGCCTGACAATTCAGGTCTGACCAAAAGTTAAAGTAGAGCATATTACTAAGTGCATTGTCCAAATGCCTCTTAAATACTGACAGGCTTGTGGCATCGACTACCTCTCTAGGAAGCCTGTGCCAGGATTTGACCGATCTCTTGATAAAGAAATGTTTCCTGCTGTGCGGTCTAAACCTCCCCTGGCGCAGCTTTGAACCATTCCTGATGTCCTATCACTGGATACCAGGGAGAAGAGATCAGCACCTCTGTCTCTGCTTCCCCTCCTCTGGAAGCTGTAGAAATCAATGAGGTCACCCCTCAGCCTCCTTTTCTCCAAACTAGACAAACATAAGGTCCTTAGTTGCTCGTCACAGGACACTCCTTCCAACCCCTTCACCAGCTTTGTTGCCCTCCTCTGGACACATTCGAGTACCTTAAATGTGTCCAGAGGAGTACTATTTACCTGGTTTACTATTTAAGTACTATTTAGGTGGTTTGATGGATATGTTTAAAATTGTTACTTGAAAACTTCTTTCTTCCTACTAGCACCTAAGCACGTTTAGCAGGTCAGATAAACCGAAACAGATGTTTGTGACATGCTGCCTCATTTTAGGGCAAAAAGCTTGCTCTGGAGTACATCCGTGTTGGATCTTTTTTGGCCTTAGCAAGACAAGTTCAATCAGAACTACAAATTATGTTCACTTTAAGCAAGTGTTAGTGCAATAATTTCTTCCTGATCCAGTGAAGAACTTAATGCTTTTTTTTTTTTTTTTTTAATTCAGTTCTAATATGAAGTGTCTTGTAGGCTTTTAAGTTTTAAAACACACTCTCATTGCTTTCCATGGAGCTTGCTTTCCCCTCTATAGACAATATTATAACCAATTTCAAAAACTGAGATGAGGAAACTATGGATTTCCCTAGGCCCTTCATTTCTTATTTGAAATTTCCATTATATGTTAGCTTTTTAAAAATAAACAAGATCAAGTTGTTGATCTATGCTAGACTCTCTTCCTTTTGAAAACAAGGCCACTAATTTATGCACCTAATTAAGAACAAGAAAACTTATTATCATTCTACCTCTTTACTCAGATTTCAAGATAAGAATTGATACAGCTGTAGAACTCATAAGAAATGCAGAGATCTGTCGGACCATTTATCTGTCCTTGTGAAATTTTATATCTAAAAAAACCAACATTTATTTGGGACCCTTTATTTAGATCCTAACAGGAATAATATTATATACTCCCTCAGCTAGCTATAATGCTGCAATTAGCAATACAAATGGTTTCCTAAATTCTGCTGATATCACTGCTGTGCTTGTCTTCATTTATAATTGGTTTTAAGGTTCAGATAGTAAATACTTTTCTTTGATGTTTTCACAAGTGGGAAAAAATTATGTGCCTTTCTGTGCACATCTCAACAGAAGGTAAACAATTTTAATAGCCTATGGGATTGCTAATTAGAGCTAATTGTGGCTTGATTGACCTGTCTTGACTGTAAGTACCTTACAAAACTTGCTTTCTTCAGAAAGTGAGGATTCGCTTGCAGGAGTAACTTATATGCACTGTACCTTAGAGGCAGAGAGTTGTTTGGTTGTGATCCTCTGAATTTGTTAATTTATATTTCATAACTTCTTATCCACTTATAAAACGATGGCAAAAACTCAAGCTCATCACTTGTGTATTGAAACATGTATTTTGTTATTCTGTTGCTGTCTACAAAATCAGAAACTAGCAGAGACAAAATCTCTAGTGAATAAAGATCTGAATATCATGGATAAATTGTTCTCTGCAGAAACACAGAAAAAAAGTCAAAAAGGAGTTATGACATTGCCAGATCTTAAGGGTAATGTAGATGTTCAGTGCAAATGATGAAGATGAAATTGTGGACTTCTCCAGATCAACAGAAAACCTTTCTCTCATTTCACCAGACACAGGATTTTTCCCCAAATTTTTGTTGTGTTTCTGTAAAAACCCCAACCTGTTGAGTGCTAAATGTTTTTCCTAGGACATGCAGATTGCCATATAACATTCTGAGCTTTTTGAACATTTTTTGGAACATTTGTATTACTTTCTTTTGACATATCTGTTGTAACTGAATGTAGCCCAGCGAGCAGTACCACCCAGATAAGTGTGAGACTTGACTACATCTGCCCAGCTTGAACTGACTAGGCTGACTCAGTATGATCTGGATAACAAAGATAACATTTTTTTCATAACACACTTGGGTAGAAACCTAGAGAGTAACAGAAACTGCAGATGTAACCACTAGTTGGCCCTTGGGATGGAGAAAGTGAAAGAGATTGGCCCAGGGTTATGAGAATAGCAAAGCCGTTGGTGGTTTATGCTGATAGAAAGAGATAAATAGTTAAAACACTAGCCCTCATGGGGGAGAGAGTGACACAATAGACAGTATTCAGTGCAAAAGTTGTGCAGAAGGTGAAACCCAAGGAGAGGGACTTCTACCATGCAAGGATTGAGCTTTGGCCATGGGTCAGACGAACTGAATGTCTTCTTCCACTGGGTCCTTGGCTTTAAACCGGTTTCAGCTGGACATATGGGACTGGAGATACGATTTGTAGGATGGGCATAACAGATAGATAGCAATCACTGTCCTGGAAACACAACAGTGATTGCTATATACCTTCTATACCCATCCTACCAAGAAAAGAAAGTCAAGAAAGATGTATGTAGTTGGCATAGTCATGTTTGGTGTGACTGCATACAAGGAGCTAGAATGTGTATCCCCAGAAAGCCCCTCAACAAAGGATACCCTGGGCCAAACTCAATGTAAAAATAAGCCCTTGGAACTCAAAAGAAAGAAAATAAAAATAATAAGCTTCAAAAGTTGTACAGTTATACCTACATTACACTTGAAAATATCTGTCTTTATAATTTGTATAGCTTGTTATGCAGAGGGATTAAGAAGCAAAAATATTTTCTGTTGTTAGTAAAGATGTTTACTGTGTATTATGTTACAGATTTTAAGAACAAGAAAGAGTGCCCGAAATAGTTATATCTGTTAAAATAATACATATTTAATTAGCTTTTTTGGACTCTGTCATGTACATAGTACCTGCATGTTATTTTCTCTGTAATTCAGAAATAACTCTGAGTTTGTAGGGTCTGAAAAGTGAACTTTTACAAGTTAGCAGGAGCCAGCTAGGTCAAGATTCCTGGAGAATGGATAAAACTGTGAACTGGACATACTATTTGACGCCAAGTACTTCCTTCCATGCAGTTAGCATCAATCATATCACAATAGTAATGTACTCTGTTTACTTTTACTGACTTCAGCAACTTCTGTCCTTGTGTATCTTTAATATCAGAGAGACAAAGGATGAATATGAGCCTTTAAATAGAAATGAAATATAATAAAGGAGGGAATATAAACTACTGGATGAATTCATTGACTTCAGAATGCATAAATAAATGTAATGATGTATTTATAAAGAAAATTCATGGTCAAAAATGAAGAATGAACCATTTTTTCATGTGATTATTAGGTGGTTAAACTGTCTGTCTGTATTATCTCAACGATACCACTACATGAATCTGCTTGGACTTAATTTCTGTGGAAGATGGATGTAAATGGGGGAATTCTCCAAAGAGCTTAGACAATAGGAGCACTGGCAACCCAAGCAGGGATTACAGATGGCCAAAAGATGGATCAGCATTTTTTCAAGCTGCCTACATTAAAACCAAGAAAAAGAAGTATTCCAGTCCTGTACACAGTGAAGTACCAAAATCCAAATACCCTTCTTTTGTGGACTTAGGGCAAGAGTACAAAGATTAGTCAGAGGGAAGTTCTAGCTGTTCTAGCTGTCAGGAAAAAGCGGACAAAAAAAAATTCCCCAGACAATTAAATAATTTCCTTTTTTTTTTTTTTTTGACTCAACTTCTTTATGCCTTGTGCAGACGTTCCGTGGGTTTTAAGTCTTAGCCATACTGGAACATAAACCTGTGGTCACCATGGGACTGGAGATTTTCATCTGGGCTTTTCCAGGAAGTGTGCATCTTTATGTAACCTAATGTAGAGGTTCAATTGCAGAAAGAAGAGCTTTGAAGTAGTTTTGATATTAATTCTAAAAATATTACATTGTCTCAATATGGGCTCATACAGAAATCTCTGAAACTGAAATAGAGTGGATTCTGTAAGCCCTGTAGAAACAAACTGACTGTGAGCTGTGATATTCTTGTACAATCAGGTACAATTTTACAACAATCCACTCTTACATCATGAGTGAATCAAATGTTTCCAGATTTCAGGCAACTGTCAGTTTGAAAAACAGCCAAAAACGAGCTTATTCATACTGTTCTGTGTCTGATGGTGCTTCACAGTTCTGTTCTTTCCCCTGATGACTGAAAAATCTAACTTGTATATGTAATTATTGGTAAATTTTACAAATATGCTATCCCTTCTGAAATGTCATGTATAAGAAATATTCTTTTTTCTGTTCTAGAAAGAGAGAAAAATCTCTGGAATTTTTTGCCATAGTCCTTCTGCTATAGTATTTTCACCAGAAAATTAGCTAAAAATTATATGAGCTAGTATCAGTTCTACCAAACAACTACTGTGTAGCAGAGAAATTACAAACTATGTTATTTTGATGCCTTGAGAGGAAAAAAAAAAAACAAAACTAAAGAACACAGCTGGACAAGCCTGAAGCCTTAAGAAATTTTAAGAATTGCTACATGATCCTAGTATTCTTAGAAGCATCACTAACTATACTATACATACTAACTATAACTATACATAGCAAAATTAAAAAAACTGGGCTCATATTTCCAAATTCTTTAAGAGTGATCACAATGCCAATGGTAAGCTGAAAAAACTTATTATCATTGCATGTACCTGAAATGAGTGACTGATTAAGAAGGCCAAATAATGCAGGTGTCTTAAGAACGACCACTTGTGGGCTGCTATGCATGCAGTAACACATCCTGAATCATAAAACAATTTAGGTTGGAAGTCATGCTTGGAGATCATCTGGTGTAAATCCTCAGTCAAAGCAGAGCCAATTTAGAGCAGGTTGTTCTGGGCTATGTCCAGCTGAGTCCTGAATAGTTAAGGACTAAGATTCCACAAACTCTCTGGACAACCCATTACAGTGTCTGCCCCTTCTTATGTTGAAAAAAAATCTCCCCACATCTAATGAAATTTTCAGTGTTCCAACTAATCTATCATCTATCACTGCACACCTCTGAGAAAAGTTTGTCCTTTCCCTTCCCTTCCTTTCCCTGCCCTGCCTTGCCCTGCCTTCCCCTCCCCTCCTCTCCCTTCCCCTCCTCTCACCTCACCTCTCTTCCCCTCCCTTCTCTTCCCATCGACTCCCCTCTCCCCTTTTCATCCTCCCATTCAGGTAATTGAAGACATCTAAAATATCTGTGCTTATTCTTCTCTTCCTAAGACTGACAAAGCTCAGTTATCTCAGCCTCTCCTCATATATCCTTCTGAACTCAGAGGAATATAGCATATGTGAGCTAAGGGATGATGACAAGAGCAAGAATACTTTTCCAAATCATAATCTTACATTCTGAGTTGAATTGTTGGGCTATAATATTATATGCAATTTGCTACAAGATTGGCAAGGATTTTGCCTTGACAGTCAGGTTTTGCCATGACAGTCAGGATTTTGCAAGTCTTCGGTCATCTCAAACTGCACAGCACCTACAGCAAATTATTCATACCTCAGAAGAAGTCCTAGCAAACTGTCAGAATTCAGAAATGGAAGAAAAACTAGCTGAATTACAAAATAGCATCTACAAGGAGAAAAGAATGTGAATCAAAGACCTTGAATGATACTGAATCAGAGAATTATGCCTGAATATAGAAGTTGACTGAAGTCAAATTTCAGGCTCCAGGGTAAATCCAAAATTAGAATTCCTTAGATTTCTGAACAGCCTGGGAAAATTACAAGAATACTGCATGGCTAAGCATGTGAAATATACAGTCTCTTTTCACCATAGGATTTTGTCAAAATTAATTTCTTCTGTTATGGTTGTCAAGAATCAGTTCCAAGATCTGGTCCACATCATCCTAAGGACCTGGTTGATTAACCAATGGGTATGCACACCACTAGCGTGTTGCAAAGACTGTTGCAGACGTGCACATCTGTGTCAACATCTGAAAGTTTAACAAAAGGGTGGACCCTGAATCACTATCAAAGACTTGATCAGTGTCATAATGCTAAAAAAAGCATTACATCACAGATACCTCTCTCAGGAGTTATCTACTCCCATCACATTCATTCTTCTGTTCATAAGATTCAGATATTTGCTCTTTGTAACTTCATATCTACCTGAGATTTTTCAGACATGATGGAAGGACTAGGAAGGCTGTTCTGCCATCTGGGTTCGTGTTAGGAGCTTCCAGATCTGGTAGCCCAATAGAACAGAGGCTAGTGCAGCTCTCTGTTTCCTGGTCCAGCCATTAGTGAGGCCGAGCATGTATTGCCAGTAAGCACACGCACAAACACATGTGCACAATACATACATGTACAACTAGCTGTCCACAGACACTCACATGCAAATGGATTTCTGGTTAACCCAGAGACACCATGGTCTGTCCAGTAGTTGTCCTGGACCTTCTGGTTGATCCAGTAATCAACTTGCAGACCCCCTGGTCTTTCCAGTACTCAGCCTGGACTAGTGGCTGCTTCAATACCTGGCTCCGAGGCCTCCTATCTTACTTGCTAGCTAGTCTGACTTGATATTTACTTTGAATCAATAGAGCTGTAAAAACCCATGGAGAGCATGGAGGGGAAGGGGCAGCAGGGGGGAACAAAATGATGAGTACACAGAAAAGGGCATAAAAGGGACTGGTTGTATGTAAAAGGAAGCCTTTAGGAACAGACTGCTCCAGTGTGGGTCCCACATGAGCCACAGTTCCTGCCAGGACCCTGCTGTGGCATGGTCTCTCCATAGGCTGCAGCTTCCTTCAGGCCACTTCCACATACTTTAGTGTGGGGTCCTCTGCGGGCTGCAGTGTCAATATCTGCTCCACCGTGACCCTCCATAGGCTGCAGGGGGACAACCTGCTTCACCATGGTCTTCTTCACAGGATGCAGGTGAATTTCTGCTCTGGCACCTGGAGCACCTCCTCCCCCTCCTTCCTCACTGACCTTAGTTACTGCAGGGTGTTTCGCATTTTTTCAGTCTTCTCTCACAGCTTCTGCCCTTTCTGAAATATTTTATCATGGGGGCACTGCCAGCATCACTGATTAGCTCAGCTTTGGCCAGCAGTACTTTCATTTTGGAGCTGGCTGGAACTCACTCTGTCTGACATGGGGGCAGCTCCTGATGTCTTCTTAGAGAGGCCAACCCCTGCAGCTCCCACTGCTACCAAACCCTTGCCACATAAAGCCAATACACCTGCACTGTCAGGTAAACACAAAAACATCTACTAACATTTACTAATAATGGCAAAATCTTATTTACTGGCCTACAGATTTCACTATAAAAAGTATTATCATTAAAAGTATTTTCATTAGATAGGATTTTTCCATGAAAATCACACAGGTGGACAATAAATATGACTAAAGATTTATAAAGTTCTTTGTTTGCAAAGACACATCATGTAGTCCATGTCAGTTTGTCACACTGTCGATAGTGCAAGTATCACTGAGCCAATGATAAATATAGTAGAACCATATGTGATGTTGTTGGTCCACATTAATAGCTTCAAATGGTTTCCACTTTTTTCATGAACTTCTCATGAACAGTCACATTTTCACATCAATTCTAGAAAGTGTTTTGTGGGTGAAATCATATATCCTTCCTACCTATACAGTCTGAGATAAAAGAAAATACACCTTGGAAATAACAGAAGGTTATGATAGACCTCACAGAGGATGAGAACTTCCCAGTTCAAAGGCACATGACCATGAACAAATCAGAGACTGAATAAATTTTTTGCTCAGACATTGTAATACAATGTATATGTGCAGATGATCTGGGAATCAAATGAGATTACAACAGTAAAACAATGTCAACTCCATGTCCAATCTTTGTGTCGACTGTTCTTGTGGCACTTCCAGTGACATCAGCAATTCATGATTAAGACAGCCGTATAAGGAAGTATGTGCCGATAAATAGAGTGTTATTTTCAAAGACAGCCAAAGCAGCAGTACAAATTGAATGATGATAGACTTACTTCAAGACTCTGGACTTCATAGTTTCAACACAGGCAACAAGAAAGCTGGTTTGTGGTTTTTTTTCTGTTGGGATGCTCAAATAATATAGAATCATAGAATGGTTTAGATTGGAATGGACCTTAAAGATCATCTAGTTCCAACCCCCCTGCCACGGGCAGGGATACCTCCCACTAAACCAGGTTGCCCAAAGCCCCAGTGCTTTATTTGTACATTTTCAGAACTTTAAATACTTATGTATATTTACATATACAAAACAGAATCTGAACTCGACCATCTGGCAGGCACAGAGCTTTAAAAATGTTCTAATTATCTTTTAGAAATGTTATAATTATGAAATTTTGGGTATAGTTTTCAGGGCTGAATATTCAAGAAGACTTGGGTAAGTAGTCCCTATAAGTGCAAGATTAGTAACACAAATACATGCAGTAAATACCCATAAAATATGTTAAATTGTTTTGCCATCTGAATTACTTCATATTAATACATCATATTTTTGATAGTGCTTCTCTGACCAATCAGTTCTTTTCACTCTTCCTTATCTTGCATATATTTCTCCCTAGATAGGTAGATAGAGGTACTATACACTTCAAAACATTCTAAAATACATATTTAGAAAGGAGCATTATGGCCATAATGCATGGAAGGAGAGTTGAAACAATAAGCTGTTACTTTTGAACTGTTTACAGAGGACGATATACCAAACAGTCATAATGGGGGCATTTACATGTTTGCTGTTTATTTGTGTGTGTATATATGTGGAAAAAACACACATAAATTTGAATTTATATAGTGAAATGCATGCATAGTGCAGATAATATAATACAATACCAATTTTACTGCTATAAAAGGAATAGCATTAAAGCTTTCATGGCAAGAGTTGTTAAGACTTTTTAAGTAAAACTGAAAGCTAACTTCACCAAGCTATTTGTGGAAAGAATGTTCTGTCCTGTGGGTTCTGTGTCAAGAAGCAGAAGCAATCTCAATTGAATTTTGTATTGCTTTTATTCCTGTTGCCTTGACATCCTGTATTAGCTGTTTGTGGTATTATATATGCCCCCATGATAGATGAAGGGGCATTCTGGGATGATTATTTTCTTTAAATAAAAAAAAAAAAAAGAAAAAGAAAGAAAAAAAAAGAGAAAAGCCCATTTTCTTTTATTTCCAATAAAAAGGAAAACTGATAAAGGAGCGGCAGCTTTTTTCTTATTTTGTGTCACTAGAACCTTTAAGGACAGCTCTTTAAGGAAGGGAGGAAGAGAGGAAAGAAAGAAAGGAAGGGGCAAAGGGGGAGGAGGGAACAAGGAAAAGGGGAGTAAGAGATGTTATAACTAATCACAACAGAATATTCCATTAATAATTAATACATAGGATTATATCAAATTCAAATGAAAATAATTTTGTTTTATGGAAAGAAGACAAAAGGTAATTACCAAGACTACTAATCAGCTTTTTGTACATAATTTCTTCATCACTATGCTAACAAAAATGACTGTTTTTTTAAGGGACAATAAATATTCCAATGCATTGTAAAAATAAATGCTGATAAACTGAAGATGATCAAATAGGCTCTAAGAATGTCAGTCAGAATAACTAGTTAAATGCTACATGAAAAATGTTTTTTGTGTTAACTTTTCATGAACTAAAACTTGTTAAAAGAGGTCAGGACTATACAGCTGCATCTATACCATATCTTACTAGTTTCATGAGGATTATCTGGATAGCTATCTGCTATTGATGCAAAGATGGCAAAATTTGGTCCATTGGTACTAACGAATCTCAGTATAGAGTTTTTTTCAAAGATCTGTGTATTCCCTGGAAATATCAATGCCACCTCCACAACTTAATTATCATATTCCTATGGAAGTCTGTTGGGATTTTGGAAAGAAAACCTCGATGAACTTAGCTGAAAGATGAGCAGCATAGTCATGTAACTTCCTTTCTTTCTCAGGTCCTGAAATATTATTCAAAAATAAAACTAAGATCTTTTTGACTTACCTTTGGTACCTTATATCAGTCCAAATATTCAGCATCTTGTTGCATCTAAACAAGTCACAGCAATTTTGCCTGTTCACTAGTGATGAATCTTCTGAAATCTTTCTTGCAACTCATACTACAGTGATTAGTAGCAATGTGAGTAAAATACTAGTCTACTAAGTCAAGACAGAATCCCAAATGACTATAAAAATAAATAAAAAAGGTACTTGACCCAAATACTGTTGTGACTTTTAAAAATAATCTCATCTGGTTTTCTAAAGGAGAGGTAGCATCCTTAAAATTCTCAAGTTTAGAGAATATGTTTTTTATACCTTTATAAAGTGTTTTGATTTTGAAAGAATGACAGCAGTGCAATTTAGGGTAAGTATTAAGTACTACTTCACATATTTTTTCTCTTATGAAGATTTGCTTATTCACTACATTGGCAGTTCCTAATAATCATTACTTGTGCTCAAGTAGATGAAAACATTAGAATAGACCCTGGACCCTAAACTTAAAAATGAACTAGTGTCAGCTCTAAAAAAAAATAACCTTGATTATTTAAACAAATTTAAATGGATTGTAGAGAATCAATTAAGTTGCCTAAATATTGGCATCTAATACAATTTAGGATAACCTAGGCTATCTTGATTCCCACGTGCTGGTTGAGAGAGGTTCAGGTCTACTATAGGTCTTCTGCAATATCTGTCATATAACCTAGGCCATGGCAAATAAACCTGGGCATCTGTGTTTAGGCAAATAAACCCTAGATTTTAAAAAGTCCACACTTCCTTAGGCACTTGGAATGGGATTTAATGTCTCAATTGATGTTAGCTCACTAGTCTAAGCTAGACGACTTCTTCCACATTCTATTCAAAAGACAGAAGCACTTCCAGACAATCACTGAGAGAGGTGCATCCCTAAAAGAGATGCAATAGATTGTTCTCTAGAGATGCCAGAATCTCTCCATTGATTATACAGGTAACCCAAACAGCTGGCTTAGAATATGTGTATGATTCAACTCACCCCTAATTTTAGGTGTCTGCATGCACGTTCGGCATTTCAGTACTCACTTAGTCCCTGGTTTTCGGGCTTCAGGGCTTCGTTCGGTTGTCCAACTTTACACACTTACTGTGTAAAGAGTTCTCTCAGATATGCTGTGGCATTTATATCAGTCCTTGGCAGAAGCTTTGATTAGCCAGGACTTTTCACATGAAACAAGGTTCCTACCTGTGGGCAATGAATTGAGTCTAGTTGAGTCTTGGGAGTCTACAAAGCTATTCAGATACTGTAAATCTGTGATTTATTTGCCTAAATGTGCTTCCTTAGAAGATCTACAGTATCTGAGACATCCTCATGGGACAGATGAGACATAGGACAGATAGGAGGCATACAGCCTTCTGAGGTGGCAGTGGGAGGCCACAGAGAATATGGTAGGGCATTTCAAATTGCACTAGACATTCATCTTTAGGCACATGAATCCCATCCTATACAGCCAAATTTTGGATGATTAAAGTTAGCTGAGTAGATTTTCATTATTACAGTTATGTGTTCAGAGTATGGGTAGAATTGTCTTGGCCAGAATGACAGTAATACACAAAGTGAGAGGCTGAGCCTCCAATAATAAATTAAATTTGTTCAGAACAGATCTTTGGCTCTGAGAGAATGGACTGGTCTGCACATAAACTACTAAACTGTGTCCAGAACAAGGTGCTCTCCTCATAAGACAGGAGCTCGTTTCCATGTTTCACGCTAATGCAGAAAAGAACAGATTTGCTGGCTGCCATAAATTCTGCTTTGATTTTTTTTTGTGTTTTATGTTACCTCAGTCTATTGTAAAAGAACAACTTCCTGGATCAGAGAGATATGTTTTTGTGAAACGAAAATAGATCACCACATACTACATAAGAAAATACAAAAAAACCCCATTGAAATATGTAATAATTCCAAAGATCAATAAAATACGAATGCTAACATTTTAGGTTCAGGGAAGTAAAGAACTGAGCATGAAATAACTCAGCTGCAGGTATATGGATATAAATTTACAGATTCTACAGGATGCAAATCCTAAAGCACACATAAATTTCATTCAAGTTTAGGAATTTCTAAAGAGTCCAGAATTTCTTCCTTAAGACCAATGCTACTCTATTTGGTAATCCCGTTTATTTCAGTGAGATGTCAAGATCCAACTCAATGTGAGCAAGCATATCAGATTATTATTATGAGGTAGTTCTACTAAGACAATTAAGTCCAGGCTTAAAGGCCTCTTCCATTGCAGAGCTGGATATATGATTAATGTCATTGCTTTCAATAATGATAGTCTTATAGATAAGCATCCACATTTACAAGTGTAAAATTTATTCATACAGATATATTGAAGTATCTGCCTTTAAATGTCTACAGTAGGATTCAACTCATCTAGCTTTAGATATTTATCAGCTAACCACTCCAGGCTTCTTTTTATAGTCAAGGGAGAGAAATAATCACTTTTATAAGATAATTCACAATATCTATTTTAGACATCCATTTTATGAGAGGAGAAATGTTTGCTGCTCTCCGTTGCTCTCTACTGACTATAAGTGAGTCTATTCTGAAAATTCAGATGTAGGGTTCTACTTTATATTTTCCTACAGTCAGCTACATTTCAACTGATGAATTCCGTCCTAGTAATCATTTTAGGATAATTTTTTCTATGTAATGCATTGATGATATAAACAAACATTGGAAGGTCCAAAAATAGTACAATATTTTTCATTAAATATCTAGTTCATTACTGAATTACATTCATCTCATGAAAAAGAGAAGTTACTTTTATAGGATTGCAGTCAATCTTGCGAAGTGAAATGTGGAGTATGATAATACTCAGTTCTGGATATACATCTAAAACTGAATCAGTTTACATAAATACTGTCACTCATATCACATATTATCTAAACTTTTTTTGAAAGTATTAGCTTTACTGGCCCTAAGAAAATAATCGTGAAAAGCAGTATATTAAATAATGCCATTTACAGAGATGTGCAAGTAAAAAAAGGCCACTGACTTCCAGATGTTTTGAGTACATGTAAAAACAAGTTCAGATTTTTTAAGATTTAGAATTTTTCAGGATCCAGGTCACATGAAAAACAATGACATAGGATTCAGACAAACCAAGCAAAATGGTACCAAGTCACAGGGAGGGAGACGGACACGCCAAAAAAACACCACCAAAAACCTTCTAAAACCCCAACCAACCAAACCAACCCCAAAAAAACAAGCACATTTTAGTATCCCTAAAAGCATTGCAAGACACACTAGTGAATGGTAGATAGAGAGGCTAAAGCATTTTCCAAATCAGAAATATTTTCCTGATCTTGGAATGCATTATGTTATGAAGTCATATAGCATGGCATTTGCTACAGTTTGAGAGGATTAGTTAATAGAAATGTTCATGCTGAATTAGTGGATTAAGGACATTTTCTTTCTTGACACTGCAAATTTAATTCAGTCTAATGGTGGTCAAAGGCAGCTTCCTCATGTTCTTCTTTCTTTCAGTGAAATGTCTTCATGATATTCATAGCTTAAATGCCCTTAGATGTGGTTACCTGTACTGCATTGCAATAAAAATTACTAGAAGTTACATTGTTTTGAAGAACAAACTATAACGGGAAAAGGAAATCTGTGAGATTGCTGCATAAGAATTTTTACTTATGTGAATGACCAGCTTAGTGGAAAAGTATCTTTGTAAGACAGCATAAGAATTTTTACTTGTGTGAATAAGCAGATTAGGGGAGAAGTATCTTTGTAAGACAATTCATCATTGCAGAGTCTTCCTGGCAAACTCACCACTTCATGAGAAAGATATGAAAGAATGAACCGTCGGAATTTAACTCTTAGAAAAATATATTAAAAAAACAGTAAATCAATAAGATCTCTGTTGGTAGTATATTACAACGTGCTTCTTGCACTGTTAGATCTTAGATACAATATCTGAATGAATTTCCTGTACCCTAAAAATAGCCCCACTGTTTTGGGCATGACTCTTTGGTAAGTGTGCTAAAGCATTGGGGAAAGATTGCTGAGTGTTGTGTTCTCTATGGTGCATATGATAAATAATTATACAAAAAAAAAACAGACTGTAGAATCAATTGTAAAGAATTCATTCCAGATTTAAAATTTGCCATTGTTTTCTGAAAGACTTATAATTTAAAAAATAAATTCTATTTTAAATCTACTTCAGGAAGTGAACAATTGCATTTGTAGTGGAGTACAGAAAAGCATCCGGTTACTACGTACTATTTGGTTCAACAGAGAGGAAAAGCAACTCTTGAAATAATTTTATGGAAGATGGTTTGATAGCCTTACATGTTAAACCATTTTGTTAGTCTAACCTAAGTTCCTATATAATATAGGCCAAAAAGTTTTGATCATTGATTCCTGCAATAAAGAAATTGCTTTTCCTGGGCAGATTGACATTCTTTGTCATAGTAACTAACTGGCCACACTACAAAAATGACAAGTGTCATTAGAGGTTTGCGAGTAGTTTGATTTAATGCTGAACTATCTCTGATGGAAGACAGCTATTCCTCCTACACTTCAGAAATTTTGGTTTTAAGTCTTCCCAATTAAAATTATTCTGTCAAGTCAATTCCCAAGTTCCTCTGTTCCCCTCTCTTGGCTTTCAAATCTTCAGGTTCTCACTGGCTTCCAAGCATGTGGCAGATTCATGATCTTGGTTTTACCTCTGTGTCCTAGTGTAATTTTAACCTCACCTACTTTTTTGGAAGCGGGGCAGGGAGAAGAGGAAGTATTATTTTCCTAGTATCTCATAGTACTCTTTACCTGAGAGTTATCTTGCACAACTAGACCTGGATGTGCTTTCCTGTTCTCAGTTGAAAGTGCATAATTATGTACCTACAAAAGATGTGGGGTAGATGGTAAACATGATTAATTACAGGAAGTTCATTCAGTCTGTATGACTGGGGAATTAGGATACAAGGATTTGCCATGGAACACTGCAAAAGGTAATCTGGTTCTTAGTGTTCCCTTAGGTTAGTCTTTTCTAGTATTTCCTGCAGTGTTATAGTCTTGAACTGCTGAAAAATTTTTGTTTTTCAAATCCTTCAATATAGATATATCAGGAAAGTCTTCCTCATACTTTTTTTTGTTTTTTTTTAAATCACTAAACCTCTGTGCTCTTTCAAATGTCCCTAATCAAGCAATTCTAACCAAATAGCCCATCTTCCAGAGTGCTATCTGATGTCATTCCTTTTAAGCAGATTGTCTTACTACTATTAAAATTTATAAAATAATAAAAGATAATGCATTTGAAGCTACACATTTCATAGAATCCTTTCTAGTTCTGCTAATACAATGTATTTAACAAGCACTACCTTCATTAAAATGGAAAGAAATATACACACATTTTTTTCTGTCTCCCTGATTATTTTGTTGTTACAGGAAACATTCTTCATTCATTCAGCTCATATCAGCAGGAAATCTAAGCACATTAATGAATCATTAATGGCATTGCAATAACTTGGAGCAGGTGCACCATTAAAATCAATAATTGGAATTATTTATGGACCTCTGGATAGGAATGTATGGATAATTTTAATAATACTGTCACATTTGATTGTCACTGGTTGTCTGAGGAAGGTGTTAGAAGGTGGAGACAGGAATAAAGTGTTTAGTGTTTATCTCAAACACTTTCAAAACTTCAGAGCTCCTCTTTTCAAAGTGAAGACACATGGACTTATATTTAGATCCACGGATATGTCTACACAGTTAAACAAGCTTGAGCATTCATCCCCTGATCATCCACATTGGTTGAACATTAATTTGCTTCCTGGTTTCTTAGCTAACCACCCCTTCCCAGAATAACTCTTTTAAGGCAAAGCCTCAATACATTTGCGGGGAGTCCACAAGCTGCCCTGAAATGGGGGGGAAAATGAACCACCTTCATCCTCCTCAGCCCTCCAACACTACTGAGGCTTTGCCTAAGTAGCTCTTTAAATTCTCCTTCCTTATGATCGCGTCACGCCCCATGGCATACAGCAACAGGCACACTGAATTTTGAACTAAAAAAATGATGACTCTTGTGGTCTTCCCCACAACCCTCACATTTTATTTTGCATAATTTGAGCTGAAAATCACACTCAAACAAAATGTCAATGTATTCTGCCAGTAGGGTACCACTTGACACCAATAAGGACACCCAGGGTCAAGTGCTACATGGTTTGGAACCAGGCAACCTCTTCTAACAAAAGCTAGCCCTTGAGCAGAGAGGAAGCAAGCCAGATGGCGTCACCTTGCCTTGGAACCGTTTAGCTCAGTAGATACAGCATTGCCATTGCTAGTTACAGGCCAGAGGTTTTGCACCAAGTGGGCTGAGGCTCGTCAGGCTGTGCCTAAACTCCTCTTGGCCTGCCTGGAGCTTTGTTTTAGCTTGTTTAGCTGTAACAGCAATTTTCTAATGACCAACGATTTATTATCTCATTTGTTTCACTTTGCTTAGCTTTGTGTAATTGTGTGGCATAACCACAATTTTTATGCAGATAGTAGTAACAAGTTGGTGATCTGCATGGATAGAAATAGTCACTGTTAACATAAAAATGTAGTTTAGATAGAAATAGGTCCAGTATGATAGCAAGTGCCTTGAAAGTGGGGGTCCAGGATGCAGGGTAGAGGAGTACTTGTATGGGACAATAATACATAGGGCACAGGATTATACTGGAGACCTCAGGACTATAAACAACTCACCAAACAAAGTAAAACAAAACAAAATAATCCAAATTGAATCCTTTCAACAGCAAATTCAGGACCAGAGGACCCTGAGGGCCACTGGGAGGCTGAGCACAACACCAGAGGGAATGTTAGATACCAGAAAGTGTGTCTATAATATCTATAATAATTTAAACTTTATTATTATGAAACCTCTTCTAAAATGTATTCTTTTTTTTTTTTTTTCTTTCCTCTGTAATAATTAAATCTGGACAGTAATTTATTGATTAGACTGTTAAGATTTCAATTGAACTAAGACTAAATCCTTAATTTTACATGTAAGATATATTTCCTTTCACTCAAAACAAGGTTTTGAGTAGCAACTCCGCGGACCTCTTCAACTTAGTTGTATGTACATGGCCATAATTGCTTTGAGTATTCAAAAGCAAGGGACTCCTCTTAATTTGTCATTTAAAAGAAAAAAAATATAAATACAATGGACATGTGTAAAACTTTT
Organism: Ibidorhyncha struthersii; assembly: GCA_013398815.1. Lineage (NCBI taxonomy): Eukaryota > Metazoa > Chordata > Aves > Charadriiformes > Charadriidae > Ibidorhyncha > Ibidorhyncha struthersii. Next base: position 423,497 of record VZSZ01002504.1, on the reverse strand, counting down.
TTTAATAAACATCAAAATCTCATATTATTGTAAGTTACTCAAAGAGGCAATGTCTTATTACATAATCCTTCTCAGCTTTGTGTTACTAATAACGCATAAATAGAACCATTACAAATATTTTTATGAGTATTTTTTTCCAGAATAAAACACAGTTTTGCTGAATTAAATGTTTTTCATAATAAAAGACAATATTTTTTATAATTATTTGATATATGAGCATTACGATAATATTGATTCTGACAACAATAACCTTTGATTCCAATTTTTTTGGAAACTCAAAACATACTTATTCAGATTTAACCTGTCATAAATTTTATATAAATTCAATATAATATTTAAGATTTCTATTTAATGCTCTATAGTGAAATTTTCTGATATCAACTACATAACTATTCAAACAGGTGGAAAGTAAACATTTTGATATTTTCCAATGTATTCACACTGATTTATTTAGATGTAAAAATCTTTTTTTCCATTTCAGCTCAGGAAAATTCAAAAAAGTCAGAACAGCCTAGTGAATGAAATCATAGTTGATCAGTTCTATCATAAAGTTGTAAATAACCCAGTTATTTAATAGCATGAAGTTATGAATTATATTTTGATTATAAACAGTGTATGAAAACATATGTATTGTCATATGTTTATTTCTCTGTCCTTAGGTTTGTTATATTTTAACAGAAAATTCAAGTGAAATAGCTTTTATTAAACATCTTTTTTTTTTTTTTTAATGTGGTTGCTATGGTGAGTCAGAAATCCATGAGGATAATGTGTCTATAGATTCAGTGAAAATTCCTTAACAACATGATTCAGTGTAGGAAAGTAGCTTAACTGTTCTGCTTAACTCCCTTTCTGTTTCTCTAGTTCAGTAAAACTCAAGATTTTAGTAATTTCATTATCTATCCCTAACCTATAATAGAAATAGGTTTTAATCTATGGAAGAGATTCCAAAAAAGGCGCATATGCACCTTATCACAGTAAAAATTAACATGCATGATTTATCTTTGACATTTTAGGGGGTTTGAACATATAAGGAATTTATTTATTTTTATCACTTAAAAGATATGAAATGCAGTAACAACTGAACAGCTGACTTTCCTGTATTGCATGGAATATCCTGACTGTAGAGATACAGATACAATGTTCTTATACAATAGCAATTTTCTAGCATAACCTCCCTGATTTACTGTGAATCCTTCTTATTTGCTTTATGCTTAGTAACAGGTGTCTTAACGAGTATTACCTTCCACAGATTCCCTGGCTGTAAAATCAAGCTGTAAATGTTCAAGATGATCATAGCCTTTTTTTAGCAGACAGAATACAATTTTGTGGACCGTTTTCAAATACCAAAGTAGTAGGACTTCTTTTATCCATGGAATCCAAATAATCCAGTGTAAGGGAATAAGAAGGCATATGTTACCTATGCTAGCCTTTTTTTAAGAGCACAACCTGCTACAAATAAAAATCACAATCAGAAGAATTGCAGCACAGAAGAGCGTTGGTTTCAGAAAAGCACGATGGCATCTTTTCTTTGTCTGAATCATGAAGAAGGGAAGGATTTAGGTTTGGAAGAGCTAGTCGAAGCGTCTGTTATTTACAAGTGAATATTTGGCAATAAACTGTTAAAGAAACCTGGCAATAACAGGTAGATAAATATTGTGGAGTGTCGAGTCTTTCGGAAGCCATGTATTACCTCCTATGGAGTCTGTTAAATGATATTGTGGCAGGTCATGAGCTGACACTAGATATACTACTACAGAAAATGCTAGCAGCATTTCTGGATAATAGAAAAGTCCATCATAAAATAATGTACTGAATATTTTCCAAACTTTTCACCCATGGAAACTAGAGTGCTAGCAGCTGAGCCTTTCCTCTTCATCTGCAAAGTGCTTTCCAGGCCCATTTCAAATCAGCAAAGGCTCCAGCATGTTCTGTTATGGCCAGCTGTAAGCTTGGAGGCTATTGCTTTGCCCTAATACAGACTGTAATTTGCTAAATAAAGATTAGGTAGCAGAAACATAATGTGGATTTACCGAGAAATAGAGAAATTAAAATATACACAAAATGAATCCCATAGGTTTAACTCCAAAGGCATATTAGACATGGCCAATATATAAGTTGGCAGGTGTAGATCAAACTGTATGGTTGATGTTGTGTAATGTTTTAGCTCTGTCTAAAATTCCTGAGCTTTGAAACTGATTCAGCCATGAATTTTGTTATTAATTTATGTCCATGAAAAATATTTCTGTTTTATTTTAGGGCAGGGCACGTTTTAAAATAAAATTACACAGCTATTAAAATCAAGCAGTTGTTCAAATGTGATGAGATTTTCAATTTTTTTTTCTGAAATATTTAAGGTTTTTTCCTATATCCTGGTTAAATAAATAAAAAAAAAAAAAAACAACATTTCTTGCATTTATTTAGATTCATAGCACCCTGAGAGGAAAGATGCATATTTCTCTCTTCATTATTGCAAGACTTTTATGACGGGCCAGTTTCCACAAATTTTCACTGTGTCAGCTCAAACTCTGTTGTCAGAGAGAGAGAACACTACAGAGTGTGATTCGTCGCACCTATCATAGATATTAAGAGCTGAATTTGACATCGCACTCTATGTCAGATTCTTGTTTGTAAAATAAGAATAAAAATGCTTACTAGCTTCAAAGAATGCATTAAATATAAATCAGTAGAGCTTCTTGCTTGATCCAATATTGTATACGTAGAGGACATACTTAAAAATAAATAATCATCTAGTGTCTTTTGAACAAAACTTTCCAAAGTTTATTTTCTGTTACTGCTTTCACCCTGAATAGGAACTACTAAATTTCAGACATTTTGTTTATTAGGAAGGATATCCTTCTCTTTGTTGCTTACTGTTTTTTAAAAAGATGGCTAGTTTTGCATTTATTGAAATGAAAGCTAACTCAAATTCTGTGATCATACTTTACAGAGTTTTAGTATGTGCAAGTAACACAGGGATTTTTTAGGATTTTTGTTTGTTTGTTTGTTTCTAAATTAAGATTATAGGGTAAGGAAATGAACATATTTCAGTACCAATTTCTCTTCAGTCATTCAAAAGCATTATGTGACCCTTATTTATCAATTCCCAATCTTTTATGAAGCCCACTATTCCACCTTATAGCCCTGAGGAACAGTCCTTCATTGTAAATCCTTTCCTACTGATTAACCAGTTCAAAAATCTGTGACTTTTATCTTCTAGCCTTTTATCTTCTAGTTATCCCTTAATTTTAATGAGCTTTTATGCACCACATTATGAGAAAAAAAAAAAAAAGAAGGTATAAATTACATCAATTAGGGTAACAGTCATCTATTGTTTATTAATTTTTCAAAAACCTCTAACAGGTTAAAAAAGCATAATTTTCACTTGCATGAGTTTGTGCCTGTAATGTGATACTGAGTCAGATATTTTACTAAGCTCACTTTAATTGCACTCTAAATCAATTTTGTATAGCACTGAGATGAAGCACCGATGTCTGTAATTCCCCAGATATCCTGTGGCTCACAACTTTGGAAACTGTTGTATCTTTGAAGGAACTGAAGTAAAAAGCAGAACCTACCAACCTAAACAACTTATGAACCTGCACAATGGGTAAATTCACACTGGTGTTCTGTAACAATGGTAACAGAAAAAAAAAAACAAAAACAAAAAAACCCCAAAGACGCGTTGCCTGCTTCAGTCATTGTTTTTCCTAAATCAGTCAGCAGAGATTCAAAACTATTTTAAGATATTTGTTTCATGAATATACAAACAGAAAAGCCTAACATTAATATCAAGATGAGCGAGTATTGTTTCTCAGTAAGTGGAGTAGTCAGAAGGGACAAGTTGTGCTATGGAAACTGGAGTGTATTACCTCCAGTCATCAAAGGCCTTTGTTAGTATTTACGCAAGTACTCTGGCTTCAGATAAAAAGAGTGGGATCCATCAAAATGCTTATTTTGCCAGAGTAGGTTCTCTTTGTTCTTTAATTTCCACGTATATGTGGACTAATGCCATTTGAAGTCAATCATTTACTATCTTCAGTCTTTTTAAGCATTTAATAATTCTTTCTTAACATATTCCACTGTAGAAACGTGAACAGGAATTGCCAGACACCCTATCCCTTTGTACTGGGATGGCCAGAAAAATGGGAATCTGCATGTTACCTCTATGACACAGAATTGTAAAAAAAAAACCCAATACCAAAAACATGGTTTTCCATTGGGTAGGCAAATTGTTCTTATCCTGGTTACAACTGATCATCATAAATTGTCCTGTATCTATAGCATTAAATAAAAAAAAAAAAAAAAAAAAAAGGCAGAGAAAAGCAGAGAAAGCACTGGCCGTCTCCATACTCCACACGTGGGCCTGAATGTCCTCTGGGCCTCATGTGGTGCTCCACACACACAATTACTACCTTCTCATGTTTTTTATGGTTTGGTGTGCCTCAAATAATGCGGAATCTATGCTTTCATCCCAGGACACTGATGGTTTTATAACCTGCAGTTGGAGGTTTGTTGCATACAGGGGTGTGTGATAGGACAGCATGAGGTATGAGTGTGTAAAACAATCTAGGACACTGGGGAAACAACTGTCTGGGAGTACTCCCTCCTGAGGTTTATTCCTAGAAGCACACAAGCTTTGCCTTGGACACAGCTAAATCGAGGCATTCAAAACGTATCCAGAGAGTGAGCTAACGAATTGTGTGACTGAGTAGAAATTGAGTATATGAGCTGATGCTCTGATGCTTTTATTTAGCAGTATGGACATAAAGTGCAATATTATGCTAGTCAGGGGAGGAAATTTTACCACAATTGTGGTCTGAGCTACTGAAACACAGTCTTATTACCAATGAGGGTCTCCTAAATAGCCTGTCATAACATTTTGCACTCTGTTGGTCTTACAATTTAAATCACAAGATTTTTGCCTATAAAAATCTTTAAATCTGTTTAACAGGTCCACCCTTGCTAAATTTAATAAATATTTACATACATATATGAGATTTTGTCATATATATATGACACTAAATTAAAAAGGAAAACTGTCAGGATGGGATTTCTCTGACTGCACCCCAGTTCTATGATACTGAGTACCAGCCACCGGTGCTGAGCCCCTCACTCACCCTGGTTCCCCCAGTAGCTGATTTTGGGGACAAACACCATTCCCCCAGTGGCTGGGGGTTAAAGACTCCCACTCCAGTTGCCAGTGCTGAGACCCCACTGGCCCCAGTGACTGACACTGTAGATCAGAGGCACACGCACCCCCCCAGTCTGACTCCAGCAGTTGACACTAAATTTCACTCACACACACGCAGGTCTCACCAGCAGCTGGTAGTGAGTCCTTGCAGCACACACACATGGAATAGAGAATAAGATTACATGGACAGAGTGAAGAAAAGGTTTAACTGATAAGATGTAGAAGACAGGGCACACTGCAGTGATCAGACTCAGGGCTCAGCCAGACAAGCATACTGACCGACCGTTTTACACGTGACCAGTCCCTTTTATACACCTTTCTGCCTACCCCCTTCACTCTTCCCCCCTGTTCCCCCTTCCCCTACACATTGCCTCATCATCTTGCACAATCCCACCAACATACAGGTCCCAAGGTTTGCATCCTTATCACTTGCAAAGTCCCAGTTTACTTGCAGTCCTTGATAATCCACTAATTAGTGTGACTGACGAGGTTTGTTTCTGGTCATTGTTTTTTAACACCGATTGGCTAGGTTTTATGTCTCTGTGTTTGTCTCCCTCTCTTTCCGTATCCTTCCGACTGAAAAAATAAACATTTTTACACCCCACATATCCTTACCAATTCATGCCAGTGACCAGGTTTGTTCTTACAACCACCATTACCGTGTGTAACTGCTGACTGCTGACAGAAAGGGTGTTTTGCATTCTCCCTTTCCCTCATCACCAAGTTTTTGATCCTGTCATCTCTGGCAACACTCTACTCTCATATCATTTCAGGGGTTGTGAACTTTTTCTGTTATTCAGCTACACCTCAGTCCCACCAACAGCAATGGGATAAGGAACAGATTTCTGATGAGTATCCCAAGCCTTTCCAAAGTTGTTGTCTCAGTTTTATATGGCAGAAAAGACATATCAACAGTTTGCCTGTACAGTTGGTAGAAGACTGTACTGTTGTTAAAGTTAACAGAAGCCTATGCTTGTTCTGTTTAATTACATTTATAGGCACTAAGGGTTTTTTTGTGTGTGGCAGAGAAAACAAAACATATTTTCAATACTTCTTTTGAGATGCTGGACTTATAACTATTAAAATATACATTTATTTTTTCATTTCTGTCTCTGAGTCTTTTAGTCTCAGATAAAAATAAGTTATATTTATAAACCAGACAGTGATATTAGAGAATATTTCTTTGCTTACCTAAGAAATTATATGGTAATTTAACCTTTAGTCTACTGTTTTCAAATGTATTCACTAAATGAAATTAGCTATCAAATTGCTGTTTTCTGATATTTAATATTTCCTAAGTCACTCATGATTTTTTTTTTCTCGTCCAGAGCTCCTACCTATGAGCTATACCTATATAAACACTCAAAATTATTATACAGTCAAAATATTACAGGAGTTTCCTGAAAACAGGCCTAGCTAAAGTGTAGGCCAACCAAGTCCTTCATATTTAAAAGGTCACACATTCAATAGAGAAAACTTAAATAAAATCAGGGTTTGTTCACCACTCAAGTTCATAAAAGACAGAAAATGTTTTGAGCCTTTTAACAAGTAACTTCAGTTCCAGGACAAAATCACCTTAGGGCGTGTCTGGTATAGTAACTTTCACAAAAGCTCTTTACTCTTGCTTCTCTAAGAAATTGTCTAGAACTTTTAAACCTGCTTAGAAATCCCATAGTAAGTACCTTAAGATGGCTTAAAGCTGCAAACTCAATTATAAAAACATAATTTGTTTCATACTTTTTGTCTATTCTGCTTAGTTGTGTTTTAACTACAGAAGCCTAACACAATCACTAGCCAGTGATGAACATAATAACTAATTCCTTACGGTTCAGTATCATCAATTTTTACTTTAGCATCAGTCCAGTATTTTACGTCTCTGGGCCTGGAGAGCACTATAACCTTAGGTGTTTATTGAAAAGAATGGTTACACCTCCTAAAATAATTTATGAACAGAAAAATTGCTTCAGAGACTCGGCCTACGTTTAAAATTTGGGATTTGGATTCCATCAAGCATGCTTCCTGGAGAAATGCCATTCAGGATTTAATTTGCTTTAAAGACTAAAGGCGTAGGGCCAAACTATGTACTGAGGGCCAATTCATGCAGATCCAGGCCTCCTAAATATCAATTCAATTGCATTTATGCTCCCACTTCCTGAAATAGTTTAATCTTTTTTGTAAGTGAAACGATGAAAGAGGTGCTGTGGCACAAAGAAGCACAAATGAGGGTCAGGATGAACAAGGTTTGGATACAGGGATAGGAAGAAAACCACATTTAAACAACATCATCCAGGTGGTTGCCAAGAACTGAAACCAGTTCTGTCAATGTCAAAAAGAAGATATTTCAGAATACATTTATATTATAAATTTATATACATAATCTTTAGTATGCAAGCATTACACAACTAGTAAGAATGTCTACTGAAGGGCACTGAGTACCCTCGGAGTTTCTTTAAGAAGAAACAGAAATGTCCCAAATATCTCAGCCTTTCAGGACATGAGACTGCCCTAATACAAAATAAGTAAACTAAAAATGGAAGTAATCCAACAGGATTCCTTTAAAAATGTTACCTTGCCTCAGCCTTTCGTACCTCCTTGCAGATTAAAGGGGGAATCCTAAATCTAGGCAAGCAGCCGCTGTTGAGATAGATGGGTACCTAAGGCCAGGGAAGCAAATAATGCCTCTGTAAAACATACAGGAAACAAACATCCAATCTCTCCATTGTTTGACACCTCCACCCCAGAAACAGGACCTGCTGTTCCACAGTGGGAATTTCTAACATATACAAGCTGGAACAGCTTGTTTTTGTTAATAAGGTTCAGCTTGTTTTCTTTACATCTGGTATAGCAGAGGAGCTCTAAATCTGAGATATTTCCCTAGCATCTGTTTACATGAGAGCTTATTTATATGCAAAATACATGGACAGCCATTGACTCCAGTGGCCATATTCACAAATTTACAAATATTCAATGCTCATTGGTATACATTCCCTCCCTCTGGAGATCAGTTTCAAATGCTGCTCTCAAACTGTCCATAAATTAATCCCATCCCAAGAGGTTTCCAGCTTTCTATAATTTTATTATGTCTCCTTTTGTTGGGAAAGGGGAATTAGTTAATGTTCAAGCATTCCTACTTAAGAGCATAAAATTTTAAAAGTTGTTTTCCTTATTCAAATAACAGGCAGTAACAATTATTAGAAAATGGCCCTTATTGGCCATTTCTGTATTCATTACTGGGTGCCTAACTTGTATTTAGGAGACTTAACTCCTGCTGAAATCAGTAACAGTTTAAGAAAAAGGTGATTTCCACATTTCAAGCTAAAAAATTCAGAAAAACCTTAGGTGCTTAACTCCTAAACTTTAATTGACTTCTCGGGTCTACTCCGAGGAAACAATTTATTTCCTCTAGAAAAGAACCTAGTTGTTGTGTAAATGACTGATTGGCAAACCAAATTCACAATATAAGTACACTTCAGTAGGGGTTAGGACGGAAACATGCAATTTTTTAACTAACCATAATGTGTCCATAATGGATGCATAGTGGAGGTAACTACTTTTTATTGTTTCCATGTGGATATGAATCTGTTCACTTAAGAATGACCTTCATTTACTAGGTTTGGAGAGAAAACAGATGGCTCCAGGGAAATACATCATAATCTACATATATACATAAGTGGGTAGATAGAAAATCTAATGAAATACAAGATGGAAGATGGCAGAATAGTGGAGATGATTGATCAGAGATCACAACATCCAGAAGGCTAGGAATCCTAGGAAAGTTTGAGATTAAGAGAAATGTGAGATACATAGGAATTGTGGAAGAGTCGGGGGGAAGGAAAAATATAAGACTGATCCCAGGGTTTTATTCATACTCACTTTTAGGTTTCCTGTGATCAAATTTGGGTATTTTCATCTGCTTAAAGCCATGGAACTATTTTCTCACTTGACATTGTCCTTAGCAGTATCTGTGTACTTCACTGTTACTTACTGAGAATGTTAATAAATAATATTACAGCTATGTAGACTCCATATCTGATTAATGAACTTCTTAAATTCTTCATAAATGATACATAAAAAGACTTTTCTTTCCATTCTCGCATCAGAGCAGGGGTTTTACTTTGTGTAACTATCAATATCCTTTCTTATTGGCACAACTATACAAAGGTAATATACTAAATCACAGATTTTTTTCTTTGCTACATTTGTAATTGTATTCACCCTTTAGGAAATTGAACATTTCATCTCTATGGTGTCCTACCACATCTATCAACATAATCAGCAATGTGCTTCTGTAATGATATGTTGATATTGGAAAAATGAGAACTACGACCTTTCTGCTAATTAGTTATGTGAAGAATCCAGTGAGATGCAAAGTGTTAGACTTAATGGTACCTCAGATTACACATTTTAATCAAAACTGTGAAAGTAATACATAATGCTAATTATACCACAGAAATTAATTCAAACAGATACATTGTAACATACTTGTAGGCTTAAGTGCATTTCTCTTTAGAGGTTTCTAATCTGCTTCCTAATTATCTAATTAGTAACAAGTATTTCTAATTTTTTAAACTTTTAATGAGAAATCTTGTCAAGCTGAATACTGTTTTTTTAGTAGAAAAATGTGTGAAACATAATTGCTATTTTGTGAGCAGCAATGTATCTATAACAACTTATACAACAAAATGTCAGGACAATATGTTAAATCTTATACTTGGCAATAAAATTCAATGAATATATAACCTTTCTGTGAGGTCTAGCACTTCAGAGGGTACTAGGGAAAAGGTTTAGGTAGCAGCAATATCCTTCCGGACATATTTTGATGCTGTGCATATGTTAACTAAAAATGTACATGCACTTGTCTATTCTCATTCATCCATAACACTAAGGTTTGAGAAGATAAGGTAAAACAACTTTAGCTCATGAATTTTGTACCTCCTACTCCAGTGAATCATGGACTCTGAGTCATTTGTGGCAACGATAAGAAAATGACGTATTAATCTGGACCCATTTATAAAACCTTTATCCACGTACGTAGTATCCCATTCTTTGAAATAAATGGAACTTCTAATGTTCTGTTCAGTGTGAAAGGGTCTTGTGAGGTAAAAGAGAAAAACAGGTAAGCAAGCTTATGAAGAAAAATTTACTGTTATACATATGATTTTCTTGTACATTTTACTATAGTAGAAGTGCAGTAGGTAATTTTAGAAATTAGAACAGTAATTAGAAAACAGAACAGTATCAGAAAAAAAGTCTCTTTTGGTTTCCTGGGAACTTCAGGATAAAAGTCTTCTACCCAGCTAAATGGAAGGCTGACAGAAATTTATTCTCCATCAAACATCAGCACACCCCTATCCTGAGAATCGTAAACATTTTAGGAGTATACTAATGGCTTTTAAGTTTACCAAACTGTGCTGGAGACAACTTCTTTTTTAAACACAGCCCAATCTTTCCCTTTCTCCTAGACTCCATTTTTTTCTGTACAGTCTTCTCAAACTTGGTAACTCTACATTATATATAGAGGGTTCACTGATTTCCTTCCTGTGCCTCAGGTCTCCTATGAGTGATTTCAGTATGACTGCTCATGCATCTGAAGGATCAGATTTCTCCTCAGTATTAAAGTATTGATCTTTCCATCAACATTCAGCTCAAAATAAGCTTCTGAAAAAGTTTCTTCTTCTTTGAAGATTTTCCTCACCTTCTTTTGGTTACCCAGGAAAACAAATAGAATTCTCTATTTCCACAAAGAAGATGAATGAAACACTGGAAAGAGGGCTTTGTTCAGAGGAAGGGTAGTGAAAAAGTCTAACTTTTGTAAGGTGCTTTTTAGTCAAAATCTTTCTTGCAATCTTTATAGTTCTTTTTATGTTCCCCCTGTTACATCAAAATCTTTTTATGGAGAAAAAGGAACACACCATATATACAAAGCCAAGAATTCAATGTTAGTGCAATTAATATTTTAGTAGTCTAATAGTTCTAATTACTATAGAAAAGACTTGATAATGAGATATTTCAAACTGTTAAACAATAAATATCCTCCCTTTTCTCTGGTGGTGTGCTCACATTTCCAATGTCCCCATGGGTCCCAAAGAGAACGCTTCCGTTTTCTTTAGGCATAGTGGGGGTGAGTGAGGGGGTCGCCAGGAGCCATTAGCACTGTGTGGTCCTTGCCAGGAAAAATAAGCTGGTCGGGGTGGGGTGGGTTATCAGGGCGCCGCATGGGTTGCCTGATCCCCAGGGAACAGAAGTTGTGTGGGCTCCCCAGGGGAGGCAGGGCCTGGCAGCCAGGGCTCATCCCACCACACACCCAGGGAGCAGAGCAGCCGGGGGCCACCGGGGCTGTTCTCCCTAAAAATAAGGGGTTTTCACCCTGTGTGCAAAAGCCAATCAACACACTGAGTCGAGATATTTGTCTTTATTTCAGTTGTGCAGAATAGGGTGCTAGGTATCTAACGCAGCCAGCACACCTTTTAGGAAGCACATAGGATCTTTTATACAAAAAGGTAACAAGGCAAACAAGCTGGTTGGTCACTTCCAATTATATAACAAAAACTTGTTTGTGCATGTCCTAATTTCTGTCTGGCTCATTATACCAAGGTGGTCTTACATTTACATATAAAATCCCCTCCTAGAGGTGTGATTTTTAGTATTTAAAATTATCTAAGGTAACTAAAGGCCATACCTTCATCCTAACAGCAACCACGAGGTTGCTGTTTAACTCTCTATTCTGTGGTGGAGTTCCTATTGGAACGATGGCTAACTTCAAGATTGGATTATTTATGTTTATGGCCTTTTTGGTTTAGGGACTTTCTATTCCTGTAGCCATGGCTTCTGACCAGGCCATCATTGTGGATTTTTAGCTCTTTTTGATATCAGGGCAGCCCCAACCCCGGGTATCTGCCATGTACAAGGCCACCAGCTTGGAATCTGTCAGGCCAAAATCCCAGTCTGGTCGGTGGCACTCCTGAGCTAGCAAGCAACTCCTGATAGTCGGAGACAGTCATGTGAGTGGGTGGGGAACCAGCTCCAACCAGCTCCAAACGGCCAAGGCCACCCCATAGCCCCCTAAGAGAGAGCTGCTCTACCCTAAACAGGGTCGCAGCACTGTGGGGGTCAGGGCAGGTGGACACCAGCTTCAGTCATCGACTGTGGGCACCTGTACCAGTCTGAGGTGACACATGCCCTAATGGAGCCAAAGGCAGGTAACGCAGGTGTAAAAGACTACAATGAAGACAGAGGGACTTGGTGAGGTAAAACCTACTGTGACCCAGGTAAATTAGCTTTTGAAAGAAAGTTGCAATGAAAAAATGGCATTTTTTCCTGTTTTGGCAGTGTGGAGTAATGTGTTCATATTGTAGACCTGTAATAGGAAGAACAGAAAAAAATGAAAACATTTTCAGAAGAAATGTTTAGTTCAATTTAAATATATTTTATAGCTTATCTAGCAGATAAATTCACACATATAATTAGTAGCTCATAAGCTCCTAGTAATTTTCTGAGAAAGGAAGGTGAACCAGTAATTCACTTACAGCCTACCCCCATCAGGAAAGGAAAGAAAAATAAAATAAAGTTTGTTAGTTCATAAAACAGGTTTCAATTCTTTTTCTAAAGGAGGTTGCTAATTATTAGTATGCTAAATATAAAGCTATTGATGGCCCTACTTTAGAAACCCAAGGAAGTATTGCATTTCATATTTTTACTTATATCATTTTGTCACGCTTAAATATTGTTTACATCATTCATATTCTGCAAAATCTTTGTTTTACCCTCCTGTTTGTTTTAAATTGTTCTGCCTGTCATAATAATTAATTTCTAAGAAAACCGTGTTGCTTTTCATAATACTGCTGACAACATTTGAGCAGAAGTCCCTCACTGGGATCTCACTTCCTATGTATTTCAGAGATTTTTATTATGGCATCTTTCACAAATAAAGTTGCAAGTAAATCACTAAGGCAATCATCCTAATCAGAAAGCAGTGTTTCAGACTGTGCATTGCTCTTGCTTCTTGATCAACACAGAGGTGCTGAACTCTGTTTTTTGTTGTTGTTGTTTAGATCCATTTCTAACGAGTGCATTACAGAGAACAGATAATGACACAAGTAAGGTAGATTAGAAGGAAAACATATTTTTAAATGCATTTAATAAGTGACTCACAAAAATGCTAAACCACAGATGTCGAATTACTCTGACTGTACAATCTTAGATACTTTCTGGCAAAATTTTCCACTCAGTGGGTGCTCCATATTCCATGGTATACTGAGTAGCACTGGTGACAACAAATTAAATCCACCTTCAGTTTCTTTCTTTTTGCCCCCAAAAGCTCACCAAAAGATCTGAAGCCAGTAAAATCCAAACCAAGTATTTTTAAAACAAATATTCTCAATCAGGAAAATGTAGCTCTAGTGATTTGCTTGTGGAACTAAGGCTTATTATTGCTTTAAATATTAATTACAAAGTTTTTCAGATTAGTGCTTTAAAATAAGAAGCCCTTCCAGGTCAGTTTTTAAAACTGAGTATTCAGATTCTCAGCTGATGTAAACCAGTTTGATGGGATTATGCCAGTTAAGAGCATCAGAAGCTAGCCAGAATGTATTATCACTCTATACAAATAGGGAGCGAGCCCTGTCTTATATTTTTTCCTTTGGTTTGGGGTCCTTGACACTTTCAGCCACAATGACATAGAAGCAGAGACAACGATACAGTGCACGTTGTTCCCCAGCAGGACTATGGCACTTCATTAATAATGCCAGCCAACACTATTCTCAGGGTCAGTCACCCTCCAGTTCTCTAATCTCCAAGACCAAACTACTGTAAAAATATACGAAAACCCCATCTGGCTAGTTCATGAAAACTCAGAAGCTTATCATTTGTCAAAAAGTGATCTTTCTTGCTCAGGCTTTCTGTCTCTCTCTTTTATTAAATACAGCTGTTCATCCTCATCCCCAAGTGCTGCCAATCTATCTGCTTTTTTGACAGAACGGAGTCTTCTGAAACTTCTGAAGTTTTCAGAATCTTATGGCCATTTTCTTATATTTCAGCTATTTAGAGCTCAGTGCTATATTTTATAATGTAGATCCAAAACTCCTAGCTTGTAGTAATTTTCTGAGAAAGGAAGGTGAACCAGTAATTCACTTACAGCCTACCCTCATCAGGAAAGGAAAGAAAAATAAAATAAAGTTATTTAGTTCATAAAACAGGTTTCAATTTTTTTTCTAAAGGAGCTTGCTAATAAAACAAACCAATAAATTAACACTGCAGTACTGTAAAAAAAAAAAAAAAGGTTTATACTTTTTATGTTTAAGTAGACCTTAGGACTGCTTTTGTAAAATATTTGTGAAAAAATCTAAAGGTCTCCAAACCAAAAATAATTGATCAAAAGTAAAATAGCTACATTTGCTTTTTCTGTTGGTTTGATGAAAGATTTATTTACATTTTCCAAAGTAGAATAAAGTTACTTAAAACAAAGCACAGGGCAGTAAGCCTTCCTAGTTCAGTAAGTATGCTTACCCTCTATTGAGATTCTGTGACTTAAGCCGACCTCTAATTTTCATGTACGTTTTTGGAGTGTGAGAATTAATTTGTTTCCTTTTAGCATTCCTGGGTTGGTTTACCAGTTTTTCACTCAATTATTTTCAGTCTCTTTTTATTTTATTTTGCTGACTTATACTTTTGCTTTAATTACATTATTTGGTGTGTGAAACTGAGAAATAAAACATCTGGGTAAACTCCAGACTAGCACACTTTCTTTATGACCATGACCACAAGCAAGTCATTTAATTGTCCTCATTGAACAATTTGTAAAATGAAGAAATAAAATCAAAGTTTCCCTATTTAAGGACATTTTCATAAATGATCTGTATGAGTGTTTACAAAGTCTTTATAGAGTATATGATAATGAATGATGTATAAATAAGACACAAGTCTTTTTATAAATTAACCACCAGTTGAAAGATATATAATAAAGAAAGGCTACAGTTAGTTTTCATAATTCAGGGTGGTTCCCAGCAGTGACATCCATGACATCTCTGACAAAAAATCCACATACGGAGAGATGAATCCCTTTGACACCCCACAAGAAGGTGTTAATTCTGAGGCTACTTTAACTAATCTCAGAGCTCCATTTTTTTCTTCCTACTGCCCCTGAACCGAGATCTCACAGTCCCATGTTCTACAGCACTTCTCAAAGGAAAGGTCCTGAATGGCTGACAGTTCCTCCCTGTCCCCAGAATCCCAACCTTCCCAAGTACTTAAGTCATAACCTTTCAAGCAGGTCCACTTTTTTCTACTCCAAGTAGTCTCTTAGTTTTGCCACCACACTAAGCTCCCTCTCAACTTCCCAGCCTTCTGAATTTTGTCATGTTCCTCCCCGGCCTTTTACTACATGATACCAGTGTGCCACCCCATCTATATTCCCAACCTTGAAGTTTCTGTGTTCATGAACCTCATCTTTCTTGCTCTCCAAGTCCTATAAATAATATAGTCAGGTCCCCAGCTTTTTACATAATTTAAAAAGTCTCCAGGGTCTTATGACTACTGCTGGTACTCTCCCACCTATCACAGAAACTTGGTCTTCTTCCCCGTCTTCCTTACTCCTTCCTTGGCCAGGAACATAGACTTGGCGCTGCAGTGGGAGGGGTTTAGCATAACAAAACATGTGACAAAATCCACTTGGATACAACCAATAGCACAAAAAAAGAGATCCAAGAACAAAAAGGGGAAAAAGATATATGACAGCCTTACCCAAGAATTTATGTTAGTTGTTCTTATAATTCTTAAATAACTTGGAGAAGGGAACAAATCTTGTAATTTTTCCAGTTGGACAAATCTGAAAGTGATGGTACAGACTTGCAGAAGGATTTGAAAATGCGACATGAATAGCTGGTGGAACAGAAGATGAAATTCAGTGTTGATAAGTGCAAGGTAATAAGCCTAAGGAAAAAATGACTGAAAGTTAGCTCTTCTCACGACAGTGATCCTGAAGCTACTGTTGACAGTTCTCTGAAAATTTTAACTCAAAGAGGCAAATGGTATATTAACTTAAAAAAAAAAAGGGGGGGAAAAAGAAAACAAACTAGAAAGATTATTTATTCCTGTTTAATGTATGGTTTGCAAGCACTTCTAATGCCATATGCAGTTCTTTTGGCTTGTATCTTCCTCCAAGAAAGACTTCAACTGAAGCAGAAAAGATTTCTATATCCTAAAGTACTTCCTGCTTTGAGGCATGGGGATGTTAGCTGTACTAAGCACTTCAGCTTATGAAAATAAGCTAGGTTAGAGAGTCTTTGGTAGACAAAGTTTAAATTGCGAATGAATGGAGTAGGTGAATAGCGATTATTTGTTATTTCTCGTTATCCTAATAATAGGTATTACCTAATGAAATTATCAAGCAACTGTTTACCTGTTTTAAGCAAGAACTTCAAAGTACTTTTGCATATAGTTAGCTATGTTTATGTGAAATAAGAATATAGCATACATGATGGCTTGGGTACACATGGCAAAAAGATAAATCTAGGCTGTTTTTGGAATGATATCCCAGGGAGGATTTACACAGTACACTCTTTATTTCCTATACCATTTAATTAAATATCTGCCATTGGGCAGTGTCAGAAGAATTAAGGTTGGTTAGTTGAATGCTTGACATAGTCCCACTTGACAGATGCAATATAGAAAATAGCATAAATTAGACCTGAAGACCTATAGAAATTATTAATTTACTATGCACTTTTGACAGTGATTGGCAGGTGTACTGACATTAAGCATACCATTTTTTTTCCTGATCTTATGTTACAACACACTTGCTTTGCTACTGGTTCCAACTGGAATGCAGGCTCCTAGCCAGTTTATAATTTCCAGGATCAAACTGTGCAATAAAAGCTAACTATTTCAAAAAAAGAAGCATTATGATGAAAATCCTTGATGCTTGCCACAGCTCCTCTCTCCCCCAAAAAGGAGAAATTCCATCAAAAAAAACCCCACATCCCTTACTGTTTAAGAATAAAGCATCATACCTGGGGAATAGATTGTATGTGACAGCACCACCTAGTGTGACCAAACTGCTACCAGAATGGCATAGATGTTAAAGGTGAACTATGAATCAGATTTATAGGGAAAAAATGTTTTTAATGGATGGGCCCTTGAGCAAAATATACTGTTTTATAAAATGGTCA
The DNA here is from genome assembly GCA_013398815.1 of Ibidorhyncha struthersii. Lineage (NCBI taxonomy): Eukaryota > Metazoa > Chordata > Aves > Charadriiformes > Charadriidae > Ibidorhyncha > Ibidorhyncha struthersii. Next base: position 406,142 of record VZSZ01002504.1, on the reverse strand, counting down.
TGGGGAAGTCAGCTCAAGAAACAAAAGAAGATAAAATTGTGGTTCCTAAAGCCAAAGAACTCAAAAGAAGAAAACATATTAAATGGAGTGGATAAAGAAGAAGCCAAAGAGGGGAGGATTTTGACTTTATTGCAAAGGAAACAAACAAAAATTGTTATACTGCTTCATAACTAGACCATTCACTGTTATACTCCTAGAAAGAAGATATTACCATTTTTTTAATTAAAGAAGTAAGAAGGATGATTCCTGAAAAAGATACATTTTTGACACTACAGACACCAATCTTTTGCAAATGCAATGTAGTTTAATTTAGAAACCATATTATTATATTGTGAAAGGTAAAGTTCATAAGTATAAAGCTGATATGAAACATCAAAGCAATAACTTTGTGCTATAATATGCAAAATGGCCAGAACAAAATAGGTAATGGCAATTGATAAATTAGAGGCTGTCTTCGCAGCAGGTTTTCTCCTTTGCCTCAGCTCATGAATCCTTGGTTTCATAGGCAAAGTACTCTTTCCATTAAAATTAATGTGACTCTTTTCAATTACATCAACAGACACTGAATGAAGTCTCAGGTCTGAAAGTTCTAAATATATCACAAGTCAGAGATGGAATATGTTTGTTGTTTCTGTGACATAGTTTCACATCTAGCCTTTAATTATTTGTCTTGTAGGAAACTATGCTGTTATTCATAAAACTGAGGGATATAAATACATATAAATGAATGTGAGGGATAACCCATCCAGAGGTGAATAAGGATGCTGTATTATCAAGATATCAAAAGAATATGTGTTTTTCACAACTAATGTATTTATCCCAGTGTTTCATGTATAACTTTGCTAGAATTGTTGTATCTAAAAATTGACATTCTAACAGGGAAAGATCACTGCAAACATATACACACCATGTAATTTTAGATATTGAAATAAAATTGCTTTCTAGGCAATCTTCTTTTTCCTAGATTAATATAAACTCTTTCTAATTTTTTACCCATATATTTTTTCCCTCCTATATCTAAAGGATCAAATTCAGCTGAAACTTCCATTTTTCTTATTTTTTTAGTAAATTTCTTCATGTAGGGGAAAATGTGACTGAAACAAAAGAAAGGAGGAAGAAAAATGGTACAGTGAGCAAATGAGAGAGAGAGAGAGAAAGAGGGAAAGAAAGCAGGTCTTTGAGCCAAACAAAATGGATAAGTTTCAGAGATAGCTATAGTGTATGCCATGTGGCTGTTAAGAAAGCAGTACGGATTTAGAGAATCAGGGAAAGAAGAGAAGGATACTGTAGCTCAGTCAGGTTTGGTGAGCTATATAATCTACTTAAGAGTTTGATTAGAAATTCTATTGTGTCTGGACACTGGGCAGGCTGCCTCGTGGACATGAAGGAAAGCAATGAGTTCTTAAACTTTCATGTGGCAGTACTCCCATTGTTGCCTCTTTTTACTTAATGATATGGAGGCAACCATGATAAGTCTAAATGGACAGAGCATGGATTGGCTTAAGTGAACTTCCTATCTATAAAGCCCTGATATTCTCCTCATCTGCTGGATTTCTATAGCAACAACTGAAGGGCAGCAGCACACTGAGAAAAATATAGTAAAACACTTTGCAGCAGTATGATTTGTTCTTATCTTAACTCTAGTTCTTTTTCAAGGATTACTTTTGCTTTACTGGGGGATGTCAAACTCTGTTTGCTTCAGAGAGGAGAAAATGCTTAAGAGTAGAACAGTCATGCTACAGTCCTAGCATAACATACATTCCAGAACACATACAGACATACAGGAATATCTATATTCAATGCACACATTTTTTAAATGCATTCATACTCCCTACGTGTATCTTGTATCTTACTACTTATTTATTTTAGTGACATCAAATATTATCTGAGGCAAGTTCAAAGGATTAAATTAAATATTTTTTCTCAAATTTTCATCTGAATTTGCTCTTAGAAGTACTTGGGATTATGTGTTATAAAAATATATTAGTCAAATATAATTCTAATGTAACCTCTATAAACAAGTTATAAAAGAAAGAAACCATTTTTAAGGAGCCTGTAAAATGTGAAATTTAATTTCAATAATGCATATATGGATGTTTCACTATATTATCTCAACATAGCGATCTTTACATAGTCTCAGACTATGTGTTTTAAATATGCACGCTATTACTGAAAATGTGTTTTTGCTCATTTCACACTGTAGAGACCACTGGAAGTTGCTTTTCATGCTGTGCTTTAAACTTACTTCACATAATTTACTCTGTAAATAATGTAAAGAGTCGTCCAAGGTCACTGGCTAAGCATAATTTTATACTAGCACTGCATATGCAATAACAATACCTATATACCACACATTCATGTCATCATCATTATAACAACTAATGCTGTAGCATTTTGCCACAAGCAAGAAGATGATATAATTAGTCAAATGCCTTTCCAACAACTGTTACTTTTCCTACCGCTTAATACAACACATCCATTTTCTTTTCTATAAACTATATTTTACTCCAAGAGCATGCAAGGTGATTTTATCAATTATACCATAATGTGTTCATGTTATCATCTGATTCAAACAGAATTTTACCTGATGTATCCATATCAGAAAGGTGTAGTGAATTAACTGTTAAATCCAATGATGTCCTAAATATAACATAACTTTAAATGGTTCTTCACAGTTTTTAATATAAATCTATATGAGTTTCTACTAAATTGCTTAAGAAAAACAGGAGTAGCACGTATTTTATCCCTGAATGTTAATTGGGTTTCAGTAAATCAGAAAAAAAGCTTTAATTTATTACATTTAGGGACAGAACTTCAAAAATCAAGGCAGAACATTCAGACGGAAGAGAGATTTTAAGTTATTTTATTATATTTTATTATGGATGTTTTTCATCCATTATATCCACTGAACTTTTATTTCACTGCTGAGGAGTTTTAATTTTCCCATCCCTTCAAATACCTGCAGAAATTGCTAGATAATTTACTGCTGGCTGCTGGACTTGATACACACCATGAATTTTAGACTGGTAGTCCCAAGTAAATTAGGTCAACACCACAATAATCCAAAAGGAAAATACTGTCACACTTCAGTAGGGGAAACTGAATTACTTCTTTAATTAGTTATTGTAAGTATTAGTGAGGATAAGGTCTAGTTACTCTGAACTCTGCTCTACATTTCAGAAATTGTAAAAAAGGTTCCTAATTACATATAGCAGATTTTTTTATTCTTCAGCATATCTATATTCTGCTGCATGAATTCATAGAAAGAAGGTGAAATTGTCTTCAGCCAGCATATAATGTTTCATTTCTTTTCAGCAGACCTTCATACCTATGGGAAGTACTTACCCGAGAAGACAGAAGAGACATGATCAAAACACATCCTAAGCCCTCGGCTCTTCCAGTGTTTGGAAAGCAACATAAACTCCTCTCTTGTCATACTAAAAAATGCCAGCATAAAATTCCAGATCAGCTCTGTGCCTCAGAAAAGGTATGATCTACTAGCTTTTATGGGACACTCTTCAATATTCATGTTAGGAGCAGCAAAACTGTATGCAGCATCATAGACACTTAAACATATAAAGAAAAATGGCAGAAGGAGATAAAACAGAAATAATACAATTTAAAGTCATCAAAGAATCATTATAGGAAGAAAGGAAGAACAATTCAACTGAGTAACTATGAAGCATAGCAATGCCCTTTCCCTTGCTGAATATTTCATCAGGAATTCTTAGAAAAGGACAGTTATATGTGTATCAGAGACAGGAGAGATAATCTGGAGAAATCTCTGCAGTAGGAAATGTTTCCATTCTAGTTCTGTTATATACTGAATATTTGGGGACATAACTGATGCTGAGATAATATATCTACTGCATATTGTCTTGTAAGTGGATCAGCAAAGTTGGTGTCTGCAGCGAAAGATGAAATGAGGCAGTATCTGCTAAAATGGAACACTTCTGGAATAACCATTCAGTGTACCTTATGCATATGTTAGGTGAAGAAGCTGATAATAATAATAGGGATACTATTTTTAACAATCATCAAGAACAGTTCCAAAGGGCTAAGGAACTATTGATATACTTCCACAGTTGTCATAGCAGCATATTTAATTTCTTCACTTTAGTTGGTCACTAAGGACTTGATTCCATATGTTGTACTCTCCTTGTGGGATCTAACAGGTTAGATTGCATCATGGGAGTAGTAGTAGAAGTATAAGGGAGTGTGAGCAAGGGATAGACCACTGGAGTCACACCCTGCCCTCCCTGAAAGAAGCAGGTCAAGCAGACAGCTCCACATACAGAGCACTCCCCACCCTCTATCAGCATGGCTGAACATGGAGATTCAGAGGACAGGGGCCAGTGGCAACAAGTCTCTGCCCGGTATGGCAGGCGTGCCTCCTGAGTAACCCCCACACCATCCCAGGTGCCCTTGCAAAACAGATATGATGTTCTGCAAAGGGAACCAGAGGATGACAAGGACAACAGCTTGCTGAACTTGGAGATATCACCAAGGCCAAGATGGATTACGCCTCGTATAACAACGTTTTCAGTAATAAAAGAAAGACGGGTCCTTGTAGTAGGGGACACAATTCTGAAGGGAGCAGAGGGTCCCATATGTAGACCAGATCCAATCCGTAGGGAGGTCTGCTGTCTTCCTGAGGCCAGAGTTAGGGATGTCCAGATGAAACTCCCTACCCTGGTTCGGCCTGTTGACTACTACCCCTTAATGATTTTTCAGTTAGACAATGATGAAATTTCAGGAAGAAGCCTGAGGGCAATGAAGAAAGACTTCAGGACCCTGGGACGGCTGGTTAGGGGATCAGGAGCACAAGTAGTGTTTGCTTCTATTGCACCAGTTGCTAGGATTGATGAAGAGATAAACAGGAAATGCCAGCTGATCAATGCCTGGCTCAGAGACTGGTGTCATCAGCAGGACTTTGGGTTCTTTGATCATGGGCTACTTTTCAAGACACCAGGCCTGCTGGCAACAGATGGTAAAAGCCTGTCTCGCAGGGGGAAAAGGGTTTTAGGGGAGAAGCTGGCGGGGCTCATTGACAGAGCTTTGAACTAGATTTGAAGGGGTATGGGGACAGACCCAGACTTGCTAGCAAAAAGCCTGAAAGTGGCATGCTGGCACTAGATTTGAAAAGTGAAGGGGGCATAACTGGGCTCCTTAGGAGTAAGTCTGGGGGTGATGCAGTTATGGCTTCCTCCTTGTAAAAAGGAGAAGGGACCAATAGCCCAGCTGAAGTGCTTATACACTAATGCAGGTAGCCTGGGCAACAAACAGGAGGAACTGGAGGCCATTGTGCAGGAGGATAACTATGATGTAGTCGCCATCACAGAAACGTGGTACGATGACTCACATGGCTGGAGTGCTGCCATGGATGGCTATAGGCTCTTCAGGAAGGACAGGCAGGCAAGGAGAGGCGGTGGGGTGGCCCTGTATGTCAGGGAGTGTTATGAATGCTTTGAACTGAATGATGGTGACAATAGGGTTGAGTGTTTATGGGTGAGAATCAGGGAGAGGGCCAACAAGGCAGATATCGTAATAGGAGTTTGTTATAGACTGCCCAACCAGGATGAGGAGGCAGATGAAATATTCTACAAATGGCAAGGAGAAGTCTCGAGATTGTGAGCTCTTGGCCTCATGGGGGTCTTCAACTTGCCGGATATCAGCTGGGAATACAATACAGCAGGGAGGGAACAGTCTAGAAGGTTCCCACAGTGTGTTGAGGATAACTTCCTGACACAGCTGGTGAGGGAGCCGACTAGGGAAGGTGCCCTGCTGGACCTGTTGTTTGTAAACAGGGAAGGGCTTGTGGGGGATGTGAGGGTTGGAGGCTGTCTTGGGAACAGTGATCACGAAATGATAGAGTTTTTGATTCTGGGAGAAGCAAGGAGGGGGGTCAGCAGAACTGCTACCTTGGACTTCTGGAGGGCAGACTTTGGGCTTTTCAGGAGCCTGGTTGACAAAGTCCCTTGGGAGGCAGTCCTCCAGGGAAAATGAGTCCAGGAAGCCTGGATGTTTTTCAAGGAGGAAGTCTTTAAGGCACAGGAGCAGGACGTCCCCATGTACCAAAAGAAAGGCTGTCGGGGAAAAAGACCGGCCTGGCTGAACAGAGAAACAGCGTTGCAACTTAGGGAGAAAAAGAGGATTTATGGCCTTTGGAAGAAAGGGCAGACCACTCATGAGGAATACAAAGAGGTAGTGAGGCTATGTAGGGAAAAAATTAGAAGGGCCAAAGCCCAGCTGGAACTAAACCTGGCTTCTGTTGTCAAGGACAACAAAACAAGTTTCTATAAATATATTGGTAATAAAAAGAGGACTAAGGATAATCTCTGGCCTCTAGTAGACTGGGCCGGTAACATAGTGACCAAGGATGAGGATAAGGCGGAGGTACTTAATGCTGTCTTTGCCTCAGTCTTCAGCAGTAGGACCAGTTGTATCTTGAGTACCCAGACCCCTGAGCTAGAAGACAGGGATGGGGAGCAGAATGAAGCCCCTGTAATCCAAGGGGAAATGGTGAGGGACCTTCTTCAGCACCTGGAGGTACACAAATCT
>VZSZ01002504.1:378722-398501 GCA_013398815.1 Ibidorhyncha struthersii | reverse complement strand
AAGCTGGTGAGGGGTCTGGGGGACAAGTCTTATGAGGAACGGCTGAGGGAACTGGGGCTGTTTAGCCTGGAGAAGAGGAGGCTGAGCGGAGACCTTATTGCTTTCTACAACTACCTGAAAGGAGGCTGTAGAGAGATGGGGACTGACCTCTTCTCCCTAGTGACAAGTGATAGAACGAGAGGAAATGGGTTAAAGTTAAGCCAGGGGAGGTTTAGGTTGGATATTAGGAAAAGATTTTTCACTGAAAGTGTTATCCAGCATTGGAATAGTCTGCCCAGGGAGGTGGTGGATTCGCCATCCCTGGAGGTGTTTAAAACAAGGGTAGACGTGGTACTTGGAGACATGGTTTAGAAATGGTTTCTGTCAGGTTAGGTTAATGGTTTGACTTGATGATCTTAAAGGTCCCTTCCAACCTCAACAATTCTACTATTCTATGATCATGAACAGCAGAAATTGACATGCTGTAAGTCCCTAAATAGAAACATCTTGTTAATATCTTTCCTCAACAATGTGATATAGAAAGAAGAATCACATACAATACAGAATTAACAATTCTTGTCTTGGAGAAAATGGGAGTCATAAAACACTTTGGAAATAATGAAATACAATGCAACTGAAGCAAAAGGAGTTCAAAGCAGAAATTGTTTCTTAATTTTTCTTTTCCAGACAACTAGAATTTGTGCAAAAAAAATTCTTGTGCTCTTTGGGTGGGTTTTTTTGACTACATGAAACAGGATAATGGTTTTGCTTATCTCATAGAAAAGGAGAAAAACAATGAGGAAAATGTCCAGTTGTGCATTGTGAGTTCATCATAGCAACATAAATCCCCAAATCGGCATGATATCTGATGACATGTATCTCATGTGTCTTCCCTCTTCAGGGTGAGAAATTATGAAGGGCAGCTGCAGTGAGGCTAAGCATTATCTCAAAGCTGCCATGATTCAAAGAAAAGTCATAAAGAGAATTTTAAAATTGCAAAGAAAATAATTAATGATCATCACAGAAGAAATAGTATACATAGGAAAATGAGAGAGAGGGGATGTGTGTGTGTATTTGAAGAAGTCAGAATGAAGATGAGGAAGAAGCATCCATTAATTTGTGAGACCATGGAAATTTTCACCCTGTAGAGAGGATTATGTTATTTAAAGGATCTTAAACTTCAAGGATCCTGAACTGCTTGTGCATGGGACAGTTCCTCTGGAGCTTATTGCAGATATCTTGGGAGGTCAACAAAACAATGTAAAGGATTATTAAAAAGGAAGCTAATATTCTAGCTGCTCAGTTTTCAAGGCAAAGCAAAGTTTTGTCCTTTCTTGGCTGTGACAAACTGCAACAGGAGAATGGGAACTTCAGTTGGGTCTAGAAGACATATTAAAGCAGAGTGATTTTCATTTAAGGGGAGTTGTCACAGTCAATTCTGAGGAACTAACCAAATCTGTTACCATCATATAAGAGTCTGCGTGTAGAAAAGAGGATGATATTTCTTTCACAAGATGGAAAAAAATGACTTGCAGCATGTTCCACTATAAAGAGAAGTGAAAGCAAGAGCAATGAAAGAACATGGGTGATAGACCTAAAGGAATTCAAAGCCAGTTAAAAATATCTTGGGGAACAACGCTAATCCTTTTCTAATAAAGAAGGAAAAATTAAAGTGGGTTGGTCATAGCAAGATACCTGTTGGAATGAGTAGTTATAGTCATCCAAATGCCTTCCTACTCTGTGTTCTTTCAATGCACAAAAGACTGCAGATTAGGCTGGTGATGAAGTCTGAGTTCAGAGAAATCATAGTCCCTTACATTTTCCCAGAGGGCAGCAAGCAGAGGGTTTTGTGTAAATTTTGGAGAATAAGGAAAACTGATCACTTTTTGGCAGCTATCCAGTCTCCACAAGAATGTTAAATGTATGACAGACGAGCTTGCGGGATGGGCAGCAGGGCCTGGTCATTCAGAATAAGCAAAAGGAGAAAGGTCTGGCTGTGCTCTCTGAAAGACCTTGCCCTGTGACGCACAGGTGATGAGAGAGGAGGGAAAAAAATAGCCTTTTATTCCTAAGATTTCTTCTGAACAATGCTTTGAATTGAAGAAGAGTGCAGGGAAGTGAGTGCGGAACCTTTTACCTCTGAGAAAGAAATCAATCAGCAATTTCAGAAATGTTTCCATGTGGTGTCTGCCCCCTGGGGTTTTCACGGAACAGCTTTTTGGAAAAAAGAATATAGATCTCACTGCTCTTGAAAATCATCCTGTAAATCTCTTATTTTCAAGAAACAGATAAAAATGCCGAGGCAACATCAGCTGTTACAGTTTAAGACTTCTGAGTTTGTGTCTGGAATAGGGAAAATAAGTCTATGTAATATTGTTCATATCAGTTTGGTCAGTCCTTCAAAATAATAACATTATTTTAGACATCAGTAGATTAATGTTTACTGAGTTTAAAGAGCAGCTTCTTCAGAGCTTTGTTCACTTCATCCTTGAAATCTCCAACCTCTAACTGTAACTTCAGTGATGCATAACCTTCACTCCAAATGGAGCATAACAGCCATGTTATACAACACTTCTCCACAATTAAGAACAAAAGAAGACACAGACAATCAATTTACTGTTACCTTCTGTTGACTTTTAAAATACTCAGCCCCACTCAGCTAGGGGAACCCTTAGAAATACGTAATACTCTAATCTGAAGTGCCTGTAGGTGCCTAACTTACAGTGAACTCATTGCACACACCTATATTGCTAAATGAAGGATGTTGACTGAACGAGCTCTTCTACTGCATCCCTGATAATTCATCTTGATTACTTGTTAGATTGCTTCCTGGCTCAGTTTTAGATCATTCCCAAATAACTCGTTCCTTGAGTAGTTTGACATGGAAAGGGCTGTCACTTTGCAGTATGGAAACAAGTCTGACAGTGCCACCAGTCCTCAGGGACTAATCACTGGTTATTTTTTTTATTTTTTTTATTTTAAGTTTAAGGACAGACATTAACTTCACACACATATTTCTACAGAGTCCAGTATCTGTGGGAGCTGTATGTGCCTTACCTGCAAAACTGAATTTTTGGGGACCTCAAATCAGATGTTGGGTATAAAATCAGATGTACAGTTATAATACAGTTACTGCAAATGCATGAAATTATGGAGTCCACGTATCTCATACAGAAATTAAAGACACCATTTCATAAATTTGCCTGTAATGTTGAATGTGAAAGATTAAATAAAAAGATTACTTTTTTACTTTTTCACTGCAGAATTTCATTTGAAATTAGAATTTGAACTAGACTAAACACTGGATGCATCAGTTCAATTACTATATTCATTATTCAGTGCAACTACATTATTCAATTAAATTGGAATTAAAATTAAATTTAAATTACAATCTGAATAAACTTTAATGCAGGAAGTTATAAGTCATATTGCCTTTGTGCTACACTTGTGCTGCTTTTCATTTAAAATTCACATATAAATATAAATAAATAGGTATTCATCATTTACTTTAGTTTTATGTTAATTATATTTTATTGGAAACACAAGAATAAACAGGAAAATCACAATTAAGCCAGCATGACAACTCCCTAGAACCAGGGGGGGTTTCAAAGACAATACTTTTTCATACTTGTATCTGTTGTAATGAAAAACAAAAAGGTAGTTAATGTATACAAAGACATGCTTAAGATCTTTGTTGATGGTCTGTAATATCTTCACGTCTCTTTACCTGAAAGTTATTTGTAGAATAAATTGCTTCTTAGAGTAATATCAAAATGTAATGTAAAAAGATATCAAAATGGTCATTGTCGTATCTTCAGCTTTATGGAAAGTGGCTTCTGTCATCATTCCCCGTTAGGAGCGCTTCGCTTTTTATTATGAGCATTATCAAACAAGTATTTTTTTGTATACATTTAGTAATGCATAAAATCTCCCAGTTTATGTATGGCACAAAACTATCTGACTATTCTCAATAATAATAATGATAATAAAAACCTGGGTGTTTTTTATTTACCTAAGTACATATACTGAAACTGTATTTCTCATTTATCATCAGCACAAAATGAAGCTATAACTCATGCAGGTGATTTTACAGTTATGAATCCAAATTAAATATATGTCATGCTGGAATTTATGTTAAAAATGTTTAAACTGAATTTAAAAAAGTATTTATGTGCATGTTTAAAATCAATTTTGTTAAACAAAGAACTATGTAACCCCAAATATATAGTTAGTGTCTATGGGCGAAGACTATAGGGTGTTTATAGGGTTATAAGGTATTCCTGTCATGGCATAATCAGCTACAAAAAAAATTGTATTGAACAACACATAATAATTGAAGTGTACAGCTATGAGGGAACAACTTACTTGTTCTACTTAATAGTGATTCAGTATAACTAGAAAGATTCTATCACTGCTCAGGAGTACCTCAAGTGGTCTTCTTCATGTATTGAGATGACGAACAACCAGTCTTCAAAAGCAGTTTTGATAGAACTTCTTTCAATGAAAACTTCATGTTAAATTATGCTTTTCATTTTACATATTGTAATTGCAGAGTCGAGTTGGAGGTCAGTAACAAGTGGTGTTCCTCAAGGGTCAGTACTGGGTCCAGTCCTGTTCAATATATTCATCGATGATCTGGACAAAGGGATAGAGTGTACCATCAGCAAGTTTGCTGATGACACTAAACTGGGAGGAGTGGCTGATACGCCAGAAGGCTGTGCTGCTTTACAGTGTGACCTGGACAGGCTGGAGAGTTGGGCAGAGAAGAACTTAATGAAATTCAACAAGGGTAAATGTAGGGTACTGCATCTGGGGAGGAATAACCCCATGCATCAGTACAGGTTGGGGGCTGACCTCCTGGAGANGGCATCCTGGGGTGCATCAAAAGGAGTGTGGCCAGCAGGTCGAGGGAGGTCATCCTCCCCCTCTACTCTGCCCTGGTGAGGCCGCATCTGGAGTACTGCGTCCAGTTCTGGGCTCCCCAGTTCAAGAAAGACAGGGATCTGCTGGAGAAGGTCCAGCAAAGGGCTACAAAGATGATTAGGGGATTGGAGCATCTTTCATATGAGGAGAGGCTGAGGGATTTGTGTCTCTTTAGTTTAGAGAAAAGAAGATTGAGGGGGGATCTTATTAATGCTTTCAAATACTTGAAGGGAGGATGCCAGGGGGATGGGAGCAGTCTTTTTTCAGTGGTGCCCATTGATAGGATGAGGGGCAATGGGCACAAGCTTGAACATAGGAAGTTCCATCTTAACATGAGGAGGAACTTCTTTACTTTGAGGGTGGTGGAGCACTGGAACAGGCTGCCCAGAGAGGTTGTGGAGTCTCCCCCTCTGGAGACATTCAAAACCCGCCTGGACGCTGTCCTGTGCAACCTGTTGTAGGTCACCCTGCTCTGGCGGGGGGGATGCACAGACTAAATAATTGACTGACCATGCTTTCAAGTTCCCACTTACCAGATATATTGCATAATTTCACACACCTTGAATTTCAAATTTAAAAATTAGGTGTTTGTCTGCTAAATTGTCCTTTCAATGCACTAAACTATATCAGTCATTTGAAAAGTCCTGTGAATTGTGTACACACACATGCAAAAGGTTCTAAATTGTGCACAGGGTTTCCGAATATGTTTTACAATCACAGGGGAGTGGAATAGACAGTTGCAGTAAGTGTGCAACATGTTCAACACAAGGCTTTGGGCAGCTTTCAAAATGATAACTTGAGTGCATGAAACCTACTGAGTAGGTGGCACTGACTGCAGGGAGAAATTTTAAAGCACATATGATGCAGTATTTCCCTCACTGTTCTGTGGAGAGAATAAGATTTTATCTTTAAAAAAAAGACACCAGCACAAAAAAAAACCAACAACCTAAACCAGGATCACCATTCAATATATGGGTCATATACCATTGCAGTGTTACTTGATGATGAACATATGAGCAAACAGCGAATAGACGAGCCTTTGCAATGACAGGAAGAGAGTCTGCGTGAACAGTAAAGGTCTATCCATGGGAACGTCTATACTCAAAAGCCATGAATACATCAGTCATGAAATCAAGAGAAGAAAATACTTGGTAAAAAGAAAGACAGGTCAAATAACACCTACTTTCATTTTCTTTCATGTATACCTGAAATCTCTTTAATGCATAGTTAGAGTACAGAGTAAATCTAGTCCTCTGTCAGATTTATTTCCCTTTCATACATTAATTTATGAAGATTTCACTCTAAATAGGACCTCAATATCAACAAGGAACAGCAAATTTATTCCTTTAATATGTTTTTCCTTCAACACACTCAATAATCACATTTTGCTTTTCTTTGACTGTTTTTAATTGAACAGATATTTCCTTTATGAAGTACTTTTATACTTCATTTTGTTTGAAATTAAATATTTATCCACTGTATCATTTATCTTTCTATTGCTCTCCTTTTTTTAATGCCATTCTGACACTTTTGATTATGTCAAGTTTTCAAATACCTAAAACCACATTGCTAAGATAAATTTAAAAATATAATTGATTTTAATACAAATACCCTTATAATGTTCTATAAAACCACAAATATGACGTAAGTTGTAGATATTTATTTAATTTATGAATTGCACCAGGATACTTACCTGAGACAAAAATAATATCTTATGTAAAACACTATTTAAAAATTAAAAGTGCTATATTACAAAGGCAGCACTTCAGCCTTTTCAAACTTCCATCCAATCACTGACCATTAAATAACTACATTTATATGTATGCATATACTTATATATATGAATATAGATATATATTTATATGTGTATACTCATATACACAGAGAGATATATTTACGACAGTCTGCCATCATTCAGCAATGCTAAAGTGTATTGAAGTTCAAGAAAAGCTGGCCAATGACTTCAGCGGTTAATGTGACAAGATAAAGACTAATACTCAACCTTTTGCTGCTAGTAGAATAAACACTGCAGAACTGATAGACTTCTCTGAAGAACAGCTGCTGACCACACACAAGAGGTAAATTTTCTTAACCTTTCTGGTGCAGTTTCTTAACCTTCTGATGCTCCTGGAGAAGCAGACAGCTCCTTAGAAAGCCGGCACTATGGATTTATGGCCATGTACACCAGACTCCCTGTTTAAAAACACCCAGTTGTTTCTCTTTTAGCTGATCAGTTAAGTGATCTTAGAAGACAATACAGGGTATGCAAGAACCCAAATCTTATGCAAACATACAAAACCAGCAGCATCAAGAGAGACAGTAGGAAGAAAATATCATAGAGATGCCACCAGAGCATTTATTATCAAAGCTAAAGAAAACTGAATGCAAGAGGATAACTACTGGAACTGCATGATTCACGCTTTTAAAAGCATCTGATAGTACTAACCTAGAATAGCATTGCTAACACCTTCCATTATTAATGAGCATGCTGCTCACAAAAAGTTTCCTATTCTTGTTCATAAATAAGGGGTTTTTTTTGACGTGTAACGGAGACTTTTGCACATAGGTATCTGTAGGAGAACATGACTCTAGGGAGTTATATATGGGATGGATATACTTATCCACAAGGAAAAGATGATCCTCTTACCTTCTGACATAACTGTCAGAAACAGTTTCTTCTCATATACAGCAAAATCCTTTAATGACAAATATCTCTGAAACCTGCTTTTGTAAGCTCAAGCACCTGATTCAACACAAAATTTATTCAGTCAAAACCTCCCCCTTTCGTCCTGTTGGTAACCCAACTTTTATCCTTATACTAAAGGACAGCAGCTGTTTCCCTGAAGACTGAGAGGAAACAAAAGCTACAAAAGCTACAAAAGCTACAAAAGCAGCTGTAAATAACATTTCGTGCAGCCACTAGGAATATAATTCTGACAAAGGTTTTTATAATAACTGGCATTTTTTAATTAGTGCCAGAACGGTTTTATAAATAAAAATGCTGAGTACCTTTGAGAAGTGTTAAAAAAATTACAGTTCTAGAAAATATTTGTTTGGAAACGATACCAAGCTTTCAAATCAATTTTCAATAGTTATAAATGAATTACTATCAAGTGGTTCAGACTCAGTTCTTCTCTTACTTCTCTTAGTTAGCTTGCTTTTACTAATGGTAAGGCAGATATTCCTGATTTATACCAGAGTAAGAAAATAACCTTTCTATTTCGTATCATTTATGTCTGTTCATATTCCAACATAATAAGTAAATCATACTGTATTTAAAGAGAATTAATTACTTTTGCTGACATACATTTGAGTGCCCTTTAGTACAAAAATCAGCTTCAATGAATTTTTAAGGTTAAAATCAAATTGAATTGAGAATGCAAGTATGATACAGGACCTACTGATTAAAGTCTGATTATGGCAGCTCTGATTCCTTTGAATGACTTTTTGTAACTGACTTGGCTCTGTTTGCATTTGAGCAAAGATGATTTTATCAAGCAGTCTTACTAGCCTTAATAAATCAGAATTATTTCTGGAGTACTATCATGACAAATAAAATCAGTGGGACTACTAGCAGGGTAATTTATCAGCCTGTGAGGGTCAGGTGGCAGAATCTTATCTATGAGAATCTATTTATTTTTCGCCTTTGAACATTTGATCATTTTTGGGGACCATCACATTTATTCAAAGTGTGACTGGTTGTCTTTTGCAGGTCCTGTAGGAGAAAAGTTCATTGAGTTTATTCTTCCCTTTTTTGAAAAAAGAAACTGCAAAATACCAACAAATACAATTTAACTACTATGGTTTGAAGAAAGACTTTTTAAAATTAAAAAAAAAGACAGATAATCTATAAGGTGATTTCGAATGGGCATGGAGTAGTGATCCTACAGCCACAGCCACAGCCAATAGAAAGTCCAGGTTGCTTGAAGGCAAGTTGAATAAGCAGTACCCCAATGGAAAGACCATTATTTATAGTGCACTTGGACATTTAGGACAGGGAAAATCTGATAAACAATGTCAGACTTTCTTTTTTAGTGGAGTTGCATAGTTAAATATCAAAAAAACAAAACAAAACAAAACAAAAACTGGCTGCACTGAGAAAACAAATATTCTTTTAATCCCTCATTTGCAAGAATACTATATTTTTTAATTGAAGAGAACAAAGATAATATGGGAGACTAGTGTGCAAAGGTGAATAATATTTAGAAAAATATTATCAGAATTCAGAAAGATGTTGTTTAAAGGAGTGCCCTAATAAATGCTTCATGAAAGAAAAAATGCTTTAATTTTTTTAAAAACTCCCTAAATCAATAGTGATAGCCAATATATAAACCCCTAAATGCATAGATTAAATGGTGTTCCACTGCTGCTAAAATTCAGGTTTACAGTGCATAAAACTCTGATAAGCATGATAAGCTTTTTAGATAAAAGTATTTGGATATGTAGTTTATCAACAATGTAAATATTGCACACATAAAACACTATAAAAGATGCTTGAAATACTGTGTTTTTCAAAGATAGATCATTAGGCTACAGATCTAATAATGTTTCTTATACATATTTTGCCCTTCTCATGCTGTTCCACATAATTATATAAAAAAGCACAAACATATGTACTTGCATATGCTTTAGCAAACATTGATATATACATTTTCTTCTGTGTGTTTTTTCAAAGATAAATTCTCAGGATTTTTGACATACATATCAGTTGTGTCGTGTAGTACTTGGAGTCTTCATAGTTTTGGAAGTAGCAGGTTTGTCATGCTCCAATTCCAATTCCTGCTCCTGTTCCAATTACTTCACAATTATGTCAGGAAACAGTAGTACAATAACTTCAAAAATCAGCTGTATTATGGCTTCTTTTTTTTTTTTTTACTGTGAACAAATAATCAACCAGCCATTAATCAATAGCTAAAATACAGCTGGTTGATTATTTGTTATGGTAAAAATTATACCTATTGTCTATAACCAGAAAAGCATAAGTATTGTGCTCCAGTTTCACAAGAAGTACTTTTGGTCTGCCTAAGATTGTGTGCTGAGCCTATACAACTGTGTCTGATCTGGTTACAACTCTGTTCTCTGACAGCTCTGTTTTCATTGGACGCATAACTATTCCTAATGAAATGTTCTTATAAAACTTCACAAGAAGCTACTGAGAATATTCACTAATTGATACATTCTGTTTCTTTTTCCTTCTGGGACCTTCCACCTTAATAAAATGGCACCCTGCCTATCTATGGAGACAGACCATTCCACCTAAAATCTTTCTACTTTACCCTACCTTATGTTTTAGCCTTGGATGAAAGGCAATTGCTGCAATATATAATATAGCTTACAGAGAGGCACCTTCAATAATGTTTATTTAGATATGTTTATTTTTTCTTATTGATTAATAGAAAAATTATTAAAACATTTCGGATGTCTCTGAGCCTTGTAGAGTGGTATGTTCTACTTCTTTAAGGTGTTCAGAAGAAATCAGTCATGTGGTAATTATTCTCTTATTTCATTACCTCGAAAAAATGAAGCACTGATTTTGTATATATTTTAATATTGCAGCATTAGCTTTGATCAAGTTGCTTTTGAAAGAGTAGAACAGGATGAATAAGGTGGCAGGAAATGGTCTGTTTTGTGATACTTCCTGCAAGATACTTCCTGTGCTGTTCTTTCAGATAGCTATGTTTAATATTATAGAGATAAATAAACAAATTATGCTAATATTGGAATATACCTATGTGTTTACTTGCTGTATATTGTATGTTTGTGTCTGTATAATTTCAGTAGGCCACTTATATGTAAACACATACGAGCATTAGCATATAGCCCACCTCAACTTGAGCGAGTAAAGGACATACCTCTGGGAACTTTATGGGAACGTAGCTTTCTGTATTGTCAGTGAAGAGAGAATCTCCACAAGAAAAGTCAGATATTGAATGTACTTTCTCTCTAATAACTTTACAGAGAGCTTAGGGCAACCCTAGTCCTTGTTCTGAGTGTCTTATTTTGATACTTAAATAGGTACCACTGTAGATATGGAAGACGGGTCAAGGCTAAGAAAAAGTAAAAGTAGAAGTTTTGGCCATATCAGATTTTCTGTGAAAGCTGATTTCTGTGCAGTAAGAAAATGCTTTACTTCACTCCTTTTTCTAATCCTTTCCTTTTCTATACCCTTTGATTGAAGACTTAATCAGTGAAGGTTCAATGATTCAGGAATTTTGGTTTTATACTGCTGCAAAGTCCAGAGGTTTTAGAAAACTGTTTTGATCGGGATCACTCATGAATAATTTTGACATTCTACCGATTCCCAGATAAAGCTGTCAGCATTTTTGCATGTTTTTAGGCAATCAACGTTGTATTATTAATATTGGCAGACAGTTGAACAGTTGACAGCAATAGGAAAAGGGTTATGGTTTTTACAATAACCTTACTAATGTGCCTATCTGTAAAAAAAGAAGTATGTGGGACTGAGAGCAAATATGAGCACTCTATTACCTAGATTAGCCTGGGATAATGCAAACAAATATAAACTACATCTTTCTTCCCTGCTGTGGCCACCCTTGTCCAGGGAAGATTTACCCCTAGAGAAACGAGGTAGAAATTTCTCCATGAACCAGCACCTTAGGAAGGTTTCTAACATAATAACAGTTAACATTATACATGACTTCCCAAGAGCTCTGACACTAATAAGCTGCTTAGGGAGTATGTTGAATCATTGTACCCTTTGACAAGTCTTAGTTGCAGTCACTTCCTCTTCACTTTTAAGTCTGTTCAGGAAGATTCCTTAATAAAAAGAAGAGATGAAAGTTGATCAAAGGTAAGCATTCAAGGAAAGCTTTTCAGAAGCAGTTGTTCTGTGTGAGCAAGTCCCCATGTAAGGAACATTAGTCTGAGCTTGAACACTTTTGAAAATGTTACCTCTAGCTCCCTCAGGAGCTATGATATCTTCCTAGTAGTCAGTGTAATTGTATGCCCAAAGGAAAATACAGGCCACTGGCATGACATGGTTAATATTCAAGCTTGGGTGTTAGAATCTAGATCATGCTATAATAAAGGGAATGGCTTATGGGAATGGGGATATAACTATAGATAATGTGGTAATTTGTTTCCCCACCTTATCAATATGGTGATCTTCAACAAATGCAGAAAGTAACGTTAATTTACAATTTAATTTAAGTGTCTGCTTTAAACAGTTGTCACTTCCAACCATTGTGGCACGACAAAAATTGCTGTTCTGAACAATATGAAAGCAGCAGAGAAAGGACAGAAATCACTAGACAGATCAATAGATAATCAATAGAGCAAGTACTTTCATATTAATTGAGGGAGGACATAAAAATAGTAAGTTATGTAAATAAATAGAGAAATTGTACTGCAAGAGGAGTACCAAATTTGTGGTACACTAACAGAACTACTTTGGGCTTTGAAGAGATTGATCTGTATGACGTTCTGATACAAACACAGATTGTGATAGAAGCTTGTAAATGTTAATGACCTCTCATGAGGAACAAGAAGAAACAAAATGGAGAAAAAAAACCCCGTAGTTCTATTTAAATCAGGATCATTAAATAAAAATATCATGAATGACATCTATATTTATTGATATAATAGTATAAATAAGAAAAATAATAATATTAATAACTTACTGGGAATTACCTTTACACTTCTGACCCTGTTCTTAAATGAAAGTAAGGTGTTTTTTTTCTGCAAGATTGCTACGTAAGCAGGATCCTCTGAATTTATATACAGTGATGTCAGTATTCTCAGGAGAAGTTTGACCTAACCAAAGCAATGGATATTATACATGTATATCAACTTTGAGGTAACTAAGGCTCATTAGGGATTAGGTAAATGTGAAACTCTTGAACTGCTTGGCACTAAATTTTTCACATGACTAGAGACTTAAGATATAGATTCACTGGAGGTTTCATGGCATCATTACCCAATACACTTCTAAAACTGCATTTCAGCAGTCTCAGTTTCTAGTGCAATCCTTACCCCTATGGGTGAGATAGGCAGAAAAGATGCCAATGGTTACGCAGATGTAGCTACTATAGACTTGCTTTAAATAATCATTAGATAAAATACAAAACCAATATTGAGGCAGAGATGAAAACATCATCTCATTCTATTCAAGAATTGTCCTAGCCATTAGATGAAAATGCCATAACTAATCTTGTTCATACTTTCTTTCTTGAACAACTCATCCTTAATTCTGTTATGCAGCTACATAAGAACATGTTCACAAAAAAGAATAACCTGCCAAAATCTGGATAGAGCACACGTTTGACTTCTTCCCTCACAGAAAAGAAGAATCTCCAACATCTTATATAGATGTTGAGTAAAAATAAACATTATATTCTGAATGCATGTGTTTTATTTTGGCTTGTGGGTTTTGTTGGGTTTTTTTTTGAGGGTGGTGGTGTGGTTTTTAACAGAATGTACTAAAATAAAAATGCAACTATGTGGTATAAATTGTGGCCAAGTATACCTCATCGCTTCCAAGATGAGGAAGCATAAATCCTGGATTATATGTTTCTAGTATACATGCTTCTGTTTTGGAGTGTCTTGTTGACCAAATTAGGGACATTTCTATTCATGGTACTGATAGCTGAGAATCCCTTTACCACATATCTAACCTTTTCATAGAATCATAGAATGGCTTGTTTTGGAAGGGGCCATTAAATATCATCCAGTCCAAAACCTCTGCCATGGACAGGGACATCTTCCACTAGATCAGGTTGCTCAAAGCCCCATCCAACCTGACCTTGGACACGTCCAGTCGGGGCATCCACAACTTCTCTGGGCAACCTGTTCCAGTGTCTAACTACCCTCATTGTAAACAATTTCTTCCATATATCTACGCTAAATCTACCCTCTTGTAGTTTACAACCATTACCTTGTGTTCTGTCATTATAGATCCTGGTAACAAGTCTTTCTCCATCTTTCTTATAAACCCCCTTTAAATATTGAAAGGCCGCAATAAGGTCTTCCTGAAGCCTTCTCTTCTCCAGACTGAACAATCCCAACTTTCTCAGCCTTTCCTTATAAGAGAGGTGTTGAAGCCCTCTGATCATGTCTGTGGCCCTAACAAGTCCATGCCTGTCTTGTACTTGGGGATATCAGAGCTGAATCCAGTACTCCAGGTGGGGTCTGACCAGAGTGGAATAGAGGGGGAGAATCACCTCCCTTGACCTGTTGGCCACGCTGGTTTTGATGCAGCACAGGATATGATTGGTTTCCTGGGCTGCAAGTGCACATTGCCACAAGTTATACACAGGATGTGTTTCCAAGGCTTTTGGATTCTGCAATGTGGGTTTGATACTTAAAAAGTAGTTACTTTGGTACTGAATGTTGAAATATTTAGGAGAAATATGTCTATACGTCTAAATAGTTGCTCTGCCTGAGTTATGTGGTGGATGAGTAATATATTTAAAAGTGGGTTGTTTGAGGATCAGCATACTGAATTGCTCAAACTGAACAAAATGAAACACTGAGATTAGGAATACCCTGAAAATGTCTTTTTGCTGTCAAGATTAAGGTTATATTTATAGTAGCAAGATATTTTTCATAGATCTTCCTGTTCTTCAGTAGGAATCGATCAGTAAATCAAAACCATTTTTATGAGGCCTCGACATCTACACTGCGTTGGTTGGTTGTTTACTGTTTTTTCCTTTGGAATAGATTTTGTTGATCTTTCGGACTGAACATCACTAACATGCATGTTGTTCAAAGATGTATGGAAGATCAAGCATTTCTGCATTAGGTATTGTTGGGCATTTGATGAGCGCCTGGAACAGAATTTCCAATTAAGTTTTCTCTATAGGAAGGTTTTGTGTTTTTTTTCTGGGGAATTAAAAAGAAAAAAAGGACAAAAATGATAGTTCACCTTCATCAAACCTCATTAAAACTGCTTCAAAAAAACAACCAACAAGTGGCATGGGATGATCAGGAGAATTTCTTCAAAAACATATTTCTGTTCCAAAATACAGTTTAATCAGTTTGATATAGATGTAGCCTAAGGCAACTTAGCTTGGACTAAACCTTTATGCAACAAAGGCGAGTGGTTTTGAGACATTAATTTCTGAACTTCAGTTCAAAGCTGTTATGAACTAATGATATTATGGGTCTTGAATTCACAATTACTCTTGTGAGTCTCTCCCTAAGAATTTTTTTTTTTTTTTAAAGAAAATATTTTATTAATCTACCTAAGCAATTAAAGTTTCAAGTAACAAAGGTACCAAATTCAAGGCATGATTTCTGCATCCACTGATAAACCCGCTCTTGGCTTTCATGTGACAAGATCAAGCTCAAAAATATGCTGTGTCTAATAAGGGAAAAAGAGTGTCTGGATACTAACCACTGCTGTTTCACGTTTTCTAGGTCTAGAAATGATTAATTAATTCAATTACAGGATTTAGAAGCTTTGCTGTGTTTTAGTAGGATACAATCGCAAGCAGAATATCTTAATTTGCAAACAAAATATAGCAATTATTGACAAAAAGAAAATATTAAATCAAATGTTGGAAAAATTACGTTTGTATGTTCAGTGACCTACAACAATGTAGGTCATAATACATTAATATAAAATTCACCGATACCTACGTAATGAAAGATGTGAAGTTTTGTTTCATCATTTTCTTGTTTTTTAACATTAATAAATATTTTTAAAACTTTTAAGATTATGAAATAGAAGAATTTTAATTGTCCCTGCTGCAGATTTTTAACAGAAAAGTTATAGATTATTTCATTTGCATCTCTAAAATATTCCATAGCAAGTAAGGCTGTGGGGATGCAATATTTAAGTGTTCTTTCTTTACTGAAAAATTGTAAATGGAGAAAAATGATAATATTTTGTCTTGCCCCCGAGAAAGTGTTTATCTCAATAAATAATGATTTGATACTATACATATGCCAAGCACTGGTCTAATCTGAATTCACTTTCAGTTTCTAATTAGACATCTGCTAAAGTCCATAACAGGAAATCTAATAGAGTTGTGTTGTAATTTGTCAAAGTGATTAATGATTCACAGTGTTAAAGTGTCCGTAAATGGAGCTCTTATGCGAATCATTATACAAGTTGAAATTAAGCTCTTTTGCTTTTATGAAGAATGTTTAAAACTTATATTATTATCAGCAATTACAACAGCAAAACACCCCCAAAAAGAAAAGATCAAATGATAAAGCTATTTTTGCCATCATTCCCTAATTAGAATACTTATGTTCAAAGTAACTGCCAGAACTGATGAAAAAAACATTTTGTCTCTTTTTTATCTCTCCTTTCCTCTCTAGCTTTTTGATGTTCCAAGATTTTAATGAAAATATGTGGAGAACTCTTAACTGTACATTTTCCAAGTTGATGAGAAAATTTGTGAAATAACATTCATTATTTTTTGGTACTATTTAATGAGTTACACAAAAAATTCTCTTTTATTGAATTTATTCATTCTGACAATTACAAGTTCAGGATTCATATTATTTCCTATAGTCATGTGCAGTTCTTCAGGAAGTCAATATGGCAGCAAGTTTTTTTATTGCCTTCAAATTTAAAGTATTTTTCAATGTTTGTTAAATCTGTGTCTTCTTTTGCTTTGGGTTTATTTTTTTAAAAAACATCCTGAACAATGAGGACGTAACGTTTCCTTTGCCAAAATAAGTAAGTAAGTAAATAAATAATTCTTATATATCAGAGAAGTTACCGTGGCAGTTATGAGCCCTGTGACTAAACAATAGTTTATTGAGTGAAAAAAATCATGGCAATCTGTTTCCTCACTTTGCAGAGGAAGTCACTCATGTTCTGTCATGTGAAATTCCTTTCACACCTCCTAGAAGGCAGATGGTATACAAGATTTTCTCCTGCTGCTCTAGAAACTATGTTTTTCCAACAGTGTGTAGCTTGTGTGTGGCGATACCTTTTCTTACTCACGAAGCAGATGAATAGTACAAAGTACTGAAACTCTGCCCACAGTTCTTGTGTGCCCTCAAAGCATTTTTAAGAGGCAGTGACCTTTAGAACTTGCAGTATTGTGCCTTTTTTTGACAATGGGAATTGTTCCTTATTAGAAAAAGAACAGAACAATTGTTTCCAATTGTGAAAGTACATGGTGAATCAGAGAGAACACAATGTACAAGGTCAAAATTCCATCTGGTTTGTTGGAGCAAACTCAGTGTTCAACATGAGATCAACAAGTTCCATCTCACATTGATTGTGCTTTAAAAGGTTTAGAGTAGTTTATTTAGAGTAGTTTATAAAAATGTATGGCCTTGTAAAGATTTGTATATGCTTTCCAACATACTTGACTTAAAATAAACTAGAAAACATGACATTTGGAAGCTACAGGTAAATTTTTAATGAAAAAAATTGACTCTAATATTAAAAGAAAATATCTTGTACTTTATTAATACCGGGAACATCCCAAAACACCTATCAGCCTGAAAAACAATAATTAATTAATTGAAAGGATTTTATGAAAACTGCAATACTTTGACAGATATTAATAAATATAATTATGTGTAATATAGGAAAAATGCTACATAATGTCTGAAAAGTCACTTCAGTGAATAACAACATATTTGAGCACTTAATCAAATCCATGGAAAATTCATTTTGGAAACAGATATAGAAATACATCTTACTTGGCAGACTATTTCAAACTTTAACCTATTGACAAAAAAATCCCAACTTTAATTCTTATTTTTAAATATTTAAACTCAGGATTTAATATTGTTGTGAACACCTGTTGTCTGTCACCAAATTATATGATTAGCATGAAACAAATGTTGAGACATTTTCTTTACCAGTACAATTACTGGACATTTAAAATAGCTTTGGTCCCTGAAACATTAAAATTTTCTTCACAGCAAATACCTAAACTAATCCATAATTTTTTCTACTAAATTAGCAAAATCAATTATTTTAAAATGTCAGAAGAATTAAAACCCAACAACCAATAAATCAAACAAAAAATATCCCCTACAAATAGAAACAAAAGTGAAGAATCAGCTGATGCCAGTATCCTTTCCAGGACACCTTGACACACCAGGCAGGATGCCCCAGATGCTGTGTGCCGTGAGTGTGGACTGTCAGGACCAATAGAAGAGTCTTGCAGGCCTTAGAGGGTTGGGAGAGCTCCAGGATTTGGGAATTGCCTATCATAGCCATAGCACTAGACTGCTGGTATTTCTATGACAGCATGGTGTTATATTTGTTAAAACTATCCACTGTCATTACCATACTTATCTCACAGTTGTCTCATTTATAGTAGTCTACTACTACAGTTTAGTTTATAGTTATAGTTAAATATTGCTAAACAGTAGTTTTATCTGCTACAGTTGCACTGAAGTTACACAAGCTATTGATCAAAGTAAGCTACTAAAAATCATAATATATACCTTTTGCAGTTAAAACTTCTTTCCTTGCTAGGTAATATGCTGTAAACTCTTTCTCCCCTACTTACACATACCATGCACAATATGTAACTTCATCAGTGTACTCCATAATACAGAAACACGTTTATGAATGCCCATTGCTATTTATATCTATTGTGAGAACCTGTGTCTAGCTACATGGTCCTATGGTTCTTTGAAAATGTAGGTGTCTGAATGTGGAGATTAATCTCACATGTAACTCCTGGGCCAGGGGTTGACCAACCTGCTGCGATTCAAGACTTGTCTCTCTGCATGGTAAAAGATCTCTGAACATGTGACGAGAGGGGGAAAATCACATCGCTCACTGTAACCCTCCCTTTGGGTCCTTTCCTTTACAAACTAGAACAGTGTTAAAGTACCCTGCAAGCAGGATATACACAATTTAAGAGCACAAAGGACTAGGAATCAGACCACCTAGGATTAACCAGCTGCTATGCAAAGCATTACTATGCTCACCATGCAGATGATGCTTCTAATACATCAGATTTTTCAACCAGTGTGAAGAGCGTCAGCCTCCATTACTGTTTGAATTGGTCTGATCCTCACTGTTCCTTAGTTGCTGTTTTTCTGTTCTAATGTAATTTTTAGTTCTTAGGGTTTTTACACCTTTCCATGGCAGTAACTTTTATCTTGAATACTGGAGCTTCTATTACTATCTGAACAGTTATAGTTCTGTCTGTGTTTTTACTTATCCTGAAAGGCTTTAGTTCACTTGTGCTCCCACTTATTAACAACTCATTTACTCATCAAAATTAGCCATAGTCACACAGCTGTGCTGTATCATATAAGTCTATGAATCACAGGTGGATGAAACTCCTTGGCTGAGAGTTAATGATGGAGCTCAATATAGTTGCCAAAATATAGCTATCTAGTGTTATTTGAAGATGTGTGAATTTAGATGCA
Organism: Ibidorhyncha struthersii; assembly: GCA_013398815.1. NCBI lineage: Eukaryota > Metazoa > Chordata > Aves > Charadriiformes > Charadriidae > Ibidorhyncha > Ibidorhyncha struthersii. The sequence goes on along the minus strand of VZSZ01002504.1, from coordinate 379,274 downwards.
TGCCTGGCCTCTGTCTGCTACTCCAGAAAAGCAGAGGAGTCTCATAAATCATGTGTCACATCTGGCAGTGACATGTGGATGTCTAGGATGCCTTAGAGTGTTTTAAGTGGCCCTAGGCACCTGTGTTTAAGAAACTGATTTGTGTCCATGGTGTCAGAAGTTTGCTGCAGGATTTGACGAATCCAATGTTAGGAGGTCACAATGAGTCTGATTCTTGCAACTTATAATCATAGAATCGTTAAGGTTGGAAGGGACCTTTAAGATCATCAAGTCAAACCATTAACCTAACCTGACAAAACCACTTCTAAACCATATCCCCAAGTACCACGTCTACCCTTTTTTTAAACACCTCCAGGGATGGTGAATCCACCACCTCCCTGGGCAGACTATTCCAATGCTGGATAACACTTTCAGTGAAAAATCTTTTCCTAATATCCAACCTAAACCTCCCCTGGCTTAACTTTAACCCATTTCCTCTCGTTCTATCACTTGTCACTAGGGAGAAGAGGTCAGTCCCCATCTCTCTACAGCCTCCTTTCAGGTAGTTGTAGA
>VZSZ01002504.1:201840-378412 GCA_013398815.1 Ibidorhyncha struthersii | reverse complement strand
TGGCCTCAGCCCATCGGTCCAGCCTGTCCAGATCCCTCTGTAGAGCCCTGCTACCCTCAAGCAGATCAACACGCCTGCCTAGCTTAGTGTCATCTGCAAACTTACTGAGGGTGCACTCGATCCCCTTGTCCACGTCATTGATAAAGATGTTAAAGAGAACTGGCCCCAGCACAGAGCCCTGGGGAACACCACTTGTGACCGGACACCAACTGGATTTAACTCCGTTCACCACCACCACTCTCTGGGCATGGCCATCCAGCCAAGTAGCTTCTCATGGAATGTAATTTTTGCTTTATAGAAGGTTTTATAAACACAAACCTAGTGTTGCAGACACCTAGTTCAGGGCCCTGGATTGCATGCCTTTCACAGAAAAGTGATTCCAGGCCAAGGAGATTTAACTCCTAAAACTTTTTTGTCCCATGTGTTTCTCCAGAAATTTTAGCATATGATGGCCCACGACTGAAAACCTCTATTCGAAGCTCAGTAAGCTTACCATGTCTTAGGAATCCATTCCTTTAGCAAGAGTATCTGCGGCAGTCTTGTGGCAATTTTGCACTCCTACTAGGCACTAGGAAATCATGTGGTGTGGGGAAGTCCACTAGAGGTGTACTGGATATGGAGGGTAATTCCTCAGTTCTGGGAGGACATTTATTTGGTTGATGATTCTTCCATGAGTGTATGGGTTTGTTGCTTGGAAGAGACTCAATCTTTTATAATGTAAGACTCTGCAAAATCATTGGCATAGAAGCAATTGAGGTTATGATGACCTAAATTTCAGTTTCCTTTCTACCTTAGGAGTAGGCTGACACTGGGAACAAAATGAAAAATTCTCCTACTGTCAGAATCAAGACATCAGCATCCAGAATCTCCAGGATGAGAGTCTGTATGTACCCTGAACTATTCTATGTTTCTTTTACATACAGACTTACATGGATGACTATTACATATTTTTTTCAAATAGAAGCTAAACATTTGCAAGGTTAAAGTTGAGTGCTAATTTCAGCCAACCTGTTGAACAGGATGAATTCCAAAATTAAGATGATGGCAACAGTTGCCATGTTAACAGTTCAGTATTAAGAGGAACAGTTTGTTTGATGAAGCTAACTTGCTATTCTATCCAAATCAATTTCAGGTCCTAAACATCAGGTCCTAGCCTGCCACCATTGTGATTAACAGCTCCAGAGAGGGAGCTAAGTGCATAAGTGTTAGCAGTCCTTTAGTTACAAGCGAGCGATAACAGAGCATGACACACAATATTTGGGTCCTCTTGGTCAGAGAATGAGGTCTCTGAATGACAAGAACCATACGTAGATGGCGATAAACCCCCTTTTTACACTTTTCCCCCAGATAAAAGAAGCAGAAATACTAACCAAGCCCTTTCTAAGTTCTGCTAACAAATGAATCCCTTCCATGCTCACACACAATAAAGAAAGTATACTCAATCCCTTCTCCACATACATATTAATTAAACATTTGGCTTTGTTTCTGTGGTCTGTGAACCTTTGTGAGTGTATTTTCCTTCACCAATTAATTCAAGAATGTAGTGATTTGACCCTGGCTGGCAGCTAAGCCCTACACAGCCACTCAGTAACTCCCCATGTTCCCATCAGGATGGGGGGAGACAATTGGAAGAGCAAAAGATCCCCAAACTTGTGAGTCAAGATAAAAATAGTTTAATAAGTGAAGGAAAGAGGAAGATGAGAGAAAGGAGAAAACCAAACAAAACAAGTGCAAAGGCAATCACTCACTGCTTACTACAGTAGACTGATGCCCAACCAGGCCCTGAGCAATGGCTACTTACACAACGCCCCCCTCCCTTCTGGTTTTTATAGCTGAAGATTACTCTATATGGCATGGAATATCCCTTTGGTCATTAGGAGTCAGTTGTGCTGGTTGTGTTCCCTCCCCACTTCTTGTGCACCCCCAGCCTACTTACTGGTGGGGCAGCGTGAGAAGCAGATATGTCATTGACTGTGTAAGCACTGCTCAGCAACAGCTAAAATACCGGGTGTGTTATCAACACTGTTTTGATCACATATCCAAAACATTGCCCCATAACAGGCTGCTATGAAGAAAATTAACTCCATCCCAGCCAGATTCAGCACAAAGAATAAAAGGTAGATGTGCCCTTCTGGCAGAAGTCTCATGTTCACAGGTCCTGGTCTCTATGGGTGATGATCCCAGGATCTTCTGGAAGGCCAGCACTGCAGGCTGTAAGAAGAGCAAGGTGTTTGTGGAGCGCATTGTTGGCAACTTCTTGACACAAGCGATTAAGGAGCTGGCAAAGGGAGGCACTCTGCTGGAACTGATTCTTATAAACAAAGAATTGGTCAGGAAAGTGAAGATTGGAGGCAGCTTTGACTAAAGTCACCATGGAATGGTGGAATTCAGGATCCTGAGAGGAGGAAATAAGGCAAATAGCAGAATCACAGCCCTGGACTTCAGGAGAGAATACTTTTGCCTCTTTAGGGACCTGCTTGGAAGAATCCCAGAGAGGGTCCTGGAGAGAAGACGGTCCAGGAGAGCTGGTTGATTATCAAGGATCACCTTCTCCAAGGTCAAGAAGAGTTCATCGCAATGAGCAGGAAAGGAAGCATCTGTTGAACATCTTCATTAATGATCTCAATGAAGGGACAGAGTGCACCCTCAGCAGGTCTGCAGATGATACAAAATTAGGAGTGTCTGATAGACCAAATGATTGTGCTGCCCTTCAGAAGGACCTCAACAGGCTTGAGAAATAATCCAAGAGGAACCTCAGGAAATTAACACTTGCAAATGTGAAGTCCTGCCCTGGGAAAGAATAAACGTATGCACCAGTACAAGTTGAGAGCTGACTGTCTGGAAAGCAGCTTTGAGAAAGGAACCTGGGATTGTTGTGGCCAGCGAGCTGAACATGAACTACAAATGGGCCTTTGCAGCAAAGAGCAACAGCCCGTCTTCCTTGTCACTAGAAGGAGTGCCAGCAAGTCGAGGAAGGTGATTCTTCCTCTCTACTCAGCCCTGATGAGACACATTTGAAGTACTGTGTCCAATTCTGGGCTCTCCAGTACCTGAAAGACATGGACATGCTGGTGCAAGTCCAGCAAAGGACAACAAAGATGATAAAAAGATTGCAGCATCTGTCATATGTGGAGAGGCTGAGAGAACTGGGACTGCTCAGCCTGGAGAAGAGAAAAATCAAGGGGGCATCAAATCAATGTGTCTAAATGCCTGATGAAGTGAAGAATAAAAAATCAGACTCTTCTCAGAGGTATCCAGTGACAGGACAAGAGGCAATAGGCACAAACTAGTTTACAAGAAATTCTGTTACAAGTAAAAGAAAAAATAATCATAACAGGGTTAGTCAAACCCTGCAACAGGTTGCTCAGAGAGGTGGTGGAATCTCCATTCCTGCTGCCAGTCAAAACCTGTCTGGACATGGAGGGTGTCCAGCAATCTGAGCAACCAGCCCTAGTTAACCCTTCTCTGACCAGGGCAGTTGGACTAGATGATCTCCAGAGGTCCCTTCCGACCTCAGTAATTTTATTACTCTAATTAGTCTACCACAGAGTCAGGTATGTACAGTGGAAGGCTACTCCTAAGCCTAAGAACCAACTTTCCTTGAAATAAATTATAGGTTTCTTGCATCTGCTGTCTTCCTACACCTTCTTCAGATTTCTGCTTCTTCAGACTTGAGCCCTTCAGGCAGCTTTCAGTCTTCAGCCATTTATCCTGAGAAGACAACCCACACTTCTCCCCAGGGGATGAAAAAGTGTGCAAAGGGTCCCATGAATATCTACAGAGAAAACAAAGTATATTACTTAAAATACAAATTTTTCTTTATACAAAACACACACAAAAACCTAGGCCAGTATTGCTTCCCTCTCCCTAAAAGACTTAGTTTAAAGGATAAAAATACACTGACAAAGATTTATACATAAATTCTAACAGCTAAATTTAGGCACGTTTAGGATATCTACCAAAGGGTCCACATGTTGAGTCACGTGCCCAAACTTTTAGAAACCAGCACAGCTCAGATAAGTACATGAATGTATGCTGAGATGCATCAGAACAGCACATTTCATTCTGAGACTTCATATGCCCCACTTAGGGACTTTTTAAAGTTAAAGAAGCATTTTTTTTTTTTTTTGCCACAGGCTTCTAGCTGTGATCCAAGAACATAAAAGTAAACCAATTTTTTTTCTCAGAGTCCTAGTCATATCTCTGGGCCTTTCAGTCATTATCACATTTTTATAGATGTTAACAACAGGCCAACAAAGTAACCAGCTAGCTGAATAATAAGTAGGATGCTCTGCAGACTGCAGGAATAATGTTTTTACAGAATGCATACAGACACATTTACAGATACAACGTGTGAGGTGTGTTCATGGGGGTGTTATATGAAAGAAGGGAAGTGTCCTGTGATGCCTTATACTCTTGGAAGTGAAATAGTTTGGAAGATTGGGTGGGAAGTGTGAAACTATCTCTTTCACTGTCCATATTGTTTGTAGGGAGAAAATAATTTTCATAATTGCTTTTTTATTTTCTCCTGAAGGAAGCTTTTTGTGTTACTAGATATGAATCTACAGGAACAAACTAGCACAAACCCAGTGCAAAGGGCTTAAAGGCCAGACCTCTAGGGTGAAACACAGAGTGACCAGATTGACAATATAAACACACCTAAAGTCTGTTGTCAGTCATTTCATTACTCTCTTGTAATGAATAAAGTCCACTGAAAAGAATACATCACTGCAGTAGTAGGTTTTGTATCTCTCCTTTTACTACCTGATGACTGAACATACTGGAAAGCAAAGACATAATTATAAAGAAAAAATATATTGCAAGGATGTCATGGCAACAACCAAAGGAAACTAGAGAATAGGCCCCTCAGGGCAATTTTCACTTACACAGATAAGCAAACAAGGGAACACGGATGAGGGAAAAACAGTGCACAGAAATACATGAATGAAAACCTACTTGATATACCTGTTTAGGAGATGAATAATTCTTGTTAGTTCCTTCTCTTGTAAAACATCGTTTTACTTTTACTTCATAGGCAAACATTTTCAGGCTAAAAGTGTAACTGTTACCTAACTTCTGCTGGCCCCCATCAAACCTCCCCTGACTGTGAGAGGACATATTCACATGAAGGAAAAGGGCTGTTGTGAAGGCACTCACGTACTGCACCATTGTTGAATGGTCCACCTGACCGCAGCTGTCAAGTATGCAAGTGTAACCAGGGGGGTGTGCATGCATGGGACAGACAAAACTGTCTGAGAGGGTTTGGGCCTGAATCTTGATATCTAGGAAGATGACCACCAGCAGGATTAGACAGCAACCAGGAAATGACAGACACTTCTGAAGAAGTCAGTCTTAAGTATGAAGGAAATACGGACGTTTGAGACATAGAGAGAGACAGTAGAGAGAAAGCAGCAGCTGTCACAGGGGGTCTGTCCTTGTTGACAGCACCCCCAGGGCACCCCAGACCTCTACCCAGGTGTCCTGGTTTGAGGTAAAACAGGACCAATTTTGCTCAGTAACTTTGCTTCTTAGCTGGGCCTCTTCTAACTACTGAAATTAACAGCATATTGTGCAGACAATGTTCGCTCTCCGAGTCATAAGACCTGTGTTTATAGTTGATGCCAAGGCAGAGAGACTCTTGCTTATACTTACTGCTATAACACCCAAGGCCAGATAACTTTGTTACTTGCCCCGTTGGAGGGTCGGAAGCTGAAAAGCGCAGTGGGGTCCCGCCTGCGGGGATGAGTGGACAGGACAGGTGACCCAAACCTGACCAACAGGGTATTCCATCCCATCTGCATCATGCTCAGTATAAAAGCTAAAAGTATCAAAGCATCAGGTCTCGTTCTCTTTTTTTTTTTTCAATGGCCAATGTGTGAGGAGGACTCTGTCTGTTGGTCTGCCTTTGGTCCTGATCCTGAGTGAAGATCCGGAATCCAGTTCCCGTCCATCACTGAGTCCAGCCTGGGACTGCCCCAGTGCCAACCGGTGTCATGATAAACATCCTGGGACCTTTGTATATATTTCATTAATTCCTTTTAGTTTATTATTAATATTTCATTAATTTAGTTTAGTTCCTTCTAAACTCATCTCTTTTTCCCTCCTCTGCCTCTCTCTTTGAAGAGGGGTGTGAGGAAGTATCTGTCCGTCCCATCCGGGGTCCCCCATGTCCCCAGTGGCCGATTCGGCCTAAGCAATGACACCAGGCCAGGCAGCACAGCCCCGCTGTGAGGCACCAGGAGCAGCCTGCACCGGGCAGGGCACTAGCAGCACAGGTGCTTTCAAGATGCCTCCTCACCATCAGGTGCATCAGGAGTGGCAGAGGGGCGTGCAAAAGTGGGGAAGGGGGTGTATGTGTATTTGTGTGTGTGTGCTGGGGCTAGACCTTCATACGATTAGCTCTACAAGGGTGTTTATAAATTTGTAGGTATTTATTAACATTTCCTAATTTATCTACAACTGTGTTTTTTCTGTTGTATTAAGGATGTTGATTCTGAATATATAGTTGATGGATTGCCAGTTATTTACATGTCATTATAAATCAATAAACTGCTTCAATCCTGTTTTCTTTTAAACCACGAGTTGAGCAGATTTTCTTTGTGACAGGATAATAAAAATTATTATCCACAGTCTCAGGACATGCATATTTAAATGCCCTCTGATAATAACAGTAATTTGCTGGTGCCACTTGCAAACTGCATCAATAAAATGTGTGATAGCACGCTTTGCTTTTAAAGCCTCTGAATGAAGCTTTATAGCCTTATTGTCTTCAAATTCTTAACTCAGACTTCACCAAAGTACTTTGTCTCATTTAATTTTCATCAGGTTTTCTTGAAGTTTTTGGAGCTTGGTGAGGATCTAGAAATTATTGTTTCTCAGAAATAATCTCTACCCAATTTAACACTGCTTAGAAAAAATAAATAATAATCTGCTTGGATTTTAGCTTCCTAGCTTTCCACCCTTCATCCTAGAATAGGGAACTACAGTAGAAGGTACATGTGTACCTTCCACCCGTTCCCCTGTTTTCCCTGTTCATTCCCAAGTGAATCACTGTAGATCTATGTGATATAATCCTTTTGGACATACTTTGTATAGAGCAATATGTGCATTATTGCAAATTATATGCACCTCAAAAAGAGTTGCAGGCTCAAAGGTTGTTTTCCACCTCGAGCTCCGTGAGCTCTGCAACACTTCTGACTGACACTAGAAAAAAACAGTGTTTGCTCGAAAGGAAAGTATTCAGAAAAGGCAATCAAAGTGGAGAAAATATTCAGAAGAACAAGATATGGGGCAACAGTATGTGGCTTCAGAAATTCTGGAGCTGTTAGAAAATACACTTTTCCCTACACACAATCTATACTATGGTTGCCCATATTCTAGTATACTGGTTTCTTTTTAGAGTGTTGTCACAGAACCTCAAAAAACCCAAGTCAAACCAACTAACAAACTAAAAACGGGATTTATTTTTACAAGATAGTAACAAAATCAAACTAAGTTTTATTCTAACCAAAACTGCTTTGAGACACCAACAAACATTAACAATCTACAGGTTCAGAATGTCATTTGAGAGTTAATACCACACAAATGACTTAAGAATTCTTAAGGTTTATTGCAAATGACCCAATATGAACAATCACTCACCTAATAAGGGAGGGCTTTAAACATCGAGGAGTTTCACTGGGCGGTGTTCAGACCCGAAGGGGAAGTCCACAATGGCAGACCCACTGCTCCAGGGAGGACCAACTCAAAATAGCTCACCAGCGGGGCCCCTTTTATATCCTAATTGAATCTGATCTGTCGTCATATATGGTCATGTAGCCCACATCCCATTTTCTGAGGACCCCAATTTCCTCATCTTTTGACTGAAATGCATGCATGCTGACCACCACTGTGTTGGTGTGACAAGAGCTGTGGTGGGAAGTTTTTGCAGGCTTTTGTAGGGCCTTTGTTAAGTTAGGTCTTTGTCAGGTCTTTGCCAGGGCAGGTGCATCTGCCACAAAAGTGATTGGATAAATGACAGTACAATAAATGATTTACAGCATGATGTGGTTTTTGTGTAATGTAAATTGATACTTAAATTATGGTATCTATGTTTGTATCTGGTGCAGTGACTTTTAGGCATATCACACTTAGTGTCCTAATGCAGTATATCCACTGTATTCACCTGCTATATAACACTTTCAATTACATGGGGAAAAAAATAGCAAGGTCTCATATCAAGAGACAAAAATATCCCTACATTGAGGCCCCAGATATGCTTCTCAGAATCTCCTCTTATTTCTTTTTCTGACTGAGAACTGAACACCCCATACCACCATTGTTTATAGATGGAATTCATATGAAATATCTTTAAAACAGTGGAAAAAACACGTACTATCTCCCACTGAGCCAGTTTGATATTTGCCAAACCTTTCATGTTTAAGGGGTAGGTTATCTCATCCATTTTTTTTTAATTGCCCTCTGGAGGTGCCAGTCATTTTATTTTGATTGAAATGGAGCTTTGACTAATAAACTGCTGCCTTGGTTGCCTCTCCTAAGTCACTAAAGTGAGATGGAATCTAGGCTAAGGATTTGAGTAATATAAATTTATTCTTGTGTAATCTACACACTGGACAAATGTATAATTCAATTCATTTTTTTTGCTTTCAAGTTTTAATTCCACCTTTTATTTAATGCTTTCATTACAAATTATTTACATATTTAAACAATACACCATCAAAAAAGGTTGTCATTAGAATTTGTCTTCAAATGCACAACATTGTCCCTCTTCCTAAGCATTTAAAATAACCTACATTCTTCCTAGCCACTTAGCATGGTTGTATGTAGCTTTAAATCCTGAGGTTTGGCAATCTGTGTCACTGAAGTGGTAGGATAATAATGAAATAAGTCACTTTACACTTTTATGTCATTATCTTCGAAAGATACAGCCAGACAATTAGGGGGAAGATTTCTAAGCCAACTAGACTCTCAGCTTCTTGCTATTTTTCTAAGAAAGTCATTCATGAGACTAGCAATAATAATGACAAATATCTACTATTTCCCCATACAGAGGCTATGCGGAAAATGCACATCAGAGGATTAGAGACGACTTTTACACCATTGAAGGTATATAAGTTTTTTCATTTCCTCAGTACCTAGTTTGTGCCACATGTAAAATGATAATGACCCCCCTCAGCCCTTGACTAATTTACTATCCTGTTCTGGTTCATATTTTTAGATTGCTTCTGATCCAGTATGATAAGACATTTATCTACTGCTGTCATTTAGTTACTCTGACCCTATTTCGGTTTTTGAATTTGGGTTTTTTTTTGGTTTGTTTGGGTGTTTTTATTACCTCTATTAATGCCATCCATACAGTGGTTTCAAATGTTAAAGACCAGAGCAATCAAGACCGTGCATTATATAGACAAATACAAACTAAATCCAACTTGGAACTGAGTCAGAGAATTTTAATATGTTCCACACACCCAGACTTCATCACATGTAAATCTTAGTCAGCTAGTAGGGGTATATTCAGAGTAATTCATTTGCACAGCTTCCCTTGACATCCTGAGTCACAGAATCACAGAATCACAGAATCGTCAGGGTTGGAAGGGACCTCTGGAGATCATCTAGTCCAACCCCCCCGCCAGAGCAGGGTCACCTACAACAGGTTGCACAGGACAGCGTCCAGGCGGGTTTTGAATGTCTCCAGAGTGGGAGACTCCACAACCTCTCTGGGCAGCCTGTTCCAGTGCTCCACCACCCTCAAAGTAAAGAAGTTCCTCCTCATGTTAAGATGGAACTTCCTATGTTCAAGCTTGTAACGGGCTGATTACCAGTAACACCCTTCAGGGATCATTATTGGGGCTGGAGCTGTTTAATGGCTTTATTAGAGACCTAGGTGGTGGGACAGAATGGACCCTCAGCCAGTTTTCAGATGATACTGAGCTGTAGAGAGCATGCAGTATGCTGTATGGGTAGGACTGCTATCCAGAGGGAGCTGGACAGGTTGTCGAAATGGTCTGACAGGAACCTTGTGAAGTTCTACAAGGACAAAGGCAAACACCTAAACCAAGGTCAGAATAAGCCCCTGCAACAGTGATGGCTGGGAGCTAAGTGGCTAGTAACCAGCTTTGAGGAAAAGGACCTGGGGTCTTGGTTGACAGGAAGTTGAATATGAGCCAGCAATGTGCCCTTATAGCAAAGAAGGTCAATGCCATTCACAGTTGTAAGGGAAAGACGGTAGCAGATCAAGGGAGGTGATGATTTCTGTCATCCAGACCGAATGTATCTAGAGTGCTGTGTCCAGTTTTGGTCTTCTCAATACAAGAAGACAAGGATACATTGGAGTGAGTTCAGTGGAGGGCCACTGAGAAGATCCAAGAACTGAAGCACGTGAAATACAAGGAGAGGCTGAGAGAACTGAGTTTGTTCAGCCTGCAGAAAAGAAGGCTCTAGGGAGACCTTTTAGCTGTCAACAACAAATTAGTTTTTGGGGGAAGTATAGAGAAAAAGAGAACCTGTATCTTCCAGAGATGCACAGTGAAAAGACAAGAAGCAGATGACCCAAGTTGAAACATGGGAGATTTTGACTCTCTATGGAAACAGTTTTTCTGCATGTGGGTAGTCAAACGCTTGTGCATGTTTCCCAGAGCGGCTGTGGAGGATCCATCCCTGTAGATATTTAAAACTCAACCATTCAGGCCCCTGAGTAATCTCAGTGGCTGACGCTGCTTGGAGCAGGAGGTTAGCCTAGGGACCTAAATATGTTCCTTCCAACCTGGACTATTCTATGATTCTGTGATAACCATTAATGTAAACTCTGCTTACCTGAATGTATGTCATCCCCTACTCACACACAGCTTCCACTGTGCTTTGACAAGGTGGTATATAGGTTATATGATTACCTCATTAGAAAACAAATAAAGAAATGAGCAGCAGTGAAACAGTAGTTTGGTTTCACTTTTAGACTGAAATGAAGACCTCCTTTTCACTCTTGGGTTCATGCTCATGCACTTGAGCTGTGTCATTTCCATGGGGATTTCAGGATTTTTTGCCCACTTAACTAGTATATTGTCTACACAGAGGGAAAATGAAGGTGAACTGGTTAGTCCTTACAGGTATTCAACAAGCTTATTTTTTAACCTCTGTGTTGGTTTTTTTTTTTTTTTTTTTTTTTAATATAGTATTTCACTCTCCTGACAGAGTTTTCAAGGGGATATAATCTCCATTTCAAAAATCATTCAATTAACAGCCTAACTGGTATTGAAATAAGTATTTAAAATTTGGAGTGAAGAAATCTAGCAAAGAAGGAGAAAAATCAGGCTATATGAAATTTGTAACATCTTCTGTAAACATCTTTTTACAAGTGCAAAACATATTTCTCTTGGGATGTGCACTTATGATATTTAAGCACTATTTTCCTTAATGAATAAAATAATTCTATGTGCTTAAAATCTGTTTCTCAGCTCCTCTGAATCTTAATTAGACATATTCACCAGATATAAGAGGCAAAATGGGTTTTAACCAGGACTTGTTGACATTTTACTTTTGTGTTGTTTGGTTGTTTGTGCTTTGTTGGGTTTTTTCCCTCTTTCTTTCAGAAATAAGCCAGTATTGTATTGAAGAAAAATTTCAAGGCCTTAGGATTTAATAAGCAACTTTCTTCACTGTCTCAATATATTAAAATACAAAAGCTCCTTATTGTCTTTAGCCAAGGGCAATTCGTCATTTAATGGTTCAGATTTTAATTCCGCAAACATTTTGAAACCACTTATGATTTATTTTTTATTTTAACAGGAATATTGTTTGCATTTTATTTCCCATTTTCTCTGGGAAACTCCTAAATGACTAACATAAACCATTACCACTATTATGTATGCCTAAAATATATAATCATGTTGGTTTTGTAGCTCAAAATATTCTAGACACACTTCTCTAATGACTTCATAAATTCATTATGTACAGTACTTATTCTAGCAGATATTATGTAGGAGCACATATCCTTTGAGTGGTTCTAAATTTCATTATAAAATAGTGTAAAAATAATAAAGACTGGCCATACAGGTTCATATCAAGGACCTGTCTCTGCCATACCTGACTCTAATATGGGCAGCAGTGAAAGGGTGATCATTCCCACCCACTCCCTTTCGCTTTACCAGCAGAAAACACTCACTTTCATGCAAGCAGGGTCTCTCATTCCTTGCAGCTCTATCTCTATTTTCTCCTGGTGAGTGCCTGTGAAAGGGGCGGGAGCAGTAATGCTGAAGTGTCTCAGTTTCCCCAGTCTGCTGAAACCTGCTTTATCACTGCTGACATTTTTGTGAAACAGCCACCTGAGCTCTCTCGACCGTAACTCTTCACTTTCTCACACCATAGAACCAAGGATTACAACTAATGTTTCTCGAGATTGCAAAAGAGGTGGCTCCTGTGGGGTCCAGACTCTCCATTATACCTCATCACCTGCCCCACAAAGGAGACTACCTGCAGACTAGGATGCCTCACCACCCTTTCACCACCCTCCACAACTTACACATTGACGCTGACATGGCTGGTGGGGCCACAGCTGGGTGACTTCCTACTGTTAGCCTTTGTCTCATTCTTTCACACTCCAGTGATACCAGGGAGTCTAATTTCCTCCTTCTTCCAATCCATTGCTTCTTTGCAAGACCCAACCCTCTGCCATCTTTATATTCACACTTTCTCCACCTGAGACCATACAAACTTGTCAGCTTCTCTGGACCCTGAGCAAGTGGGCTATCTGCGTCACTAGGAGGAGAAAGCTTGATGGAGTGGATCCTGGGCACTGTGGAGACAATTTCTGACAAAAACAGATTTCAGTGGGGTGCATCTTCAGGCACAGAGCAAATCAGACTTTTTTATGCAGTGGAAGGTAGATTTAGCCATTTCACATCAGATGTATTCAGCTTTTTTCATAAATGTGTTGCTTCTTTAAGGAAGATCACTTCCTTTTCTTCAATATGAGAACCTAATTTAATCAGATTTATTTGACACTACTCCAATTCTTGTATTAGAAGGAACAGTATTCATCAATACTTATTAATCTTTTTGAAACACTAATTATTTTTCTGACCTCAATCTTATTTATATTTTCTAGATTTCAGAGTTACAGCTTAGTCATACCTCACAAGGCAGACACTTCATACTTAATTTCATAAAAATACATAATTTTTCTGTTTTAAACCTCTACTGAACACTGAGCTGGTATTTGCTTAGAACTGTCTGTCATAACTGTCACAAACTTTCTCAGAATGAAAATGGTCAGTTTAGATCCCATAGCTTTATGTGCAAAAGGTGGATTTTTCCCCTGTCTACATAATTTCACACTTGTCTGTAGTGAATTTCATTTTCTTTGTTGCTACATGATCAATCTCACAAGATTTTTCTTCAGTTCCCCACAATGGTTTATTTTTACTGTCCTGAAAACCTCATCTCTCGCTTTGCCAAGTTGTTTATAAAGATGTTGAAAACCACAGGTCTTGTCAGAGAACCTCATGGAACTCCACTGGTAACTTCCCTAGACAATAAGAATTTTTTGTTTGTGGTTTGTTATAATCTACTTCCTATCTTACAGAATCACAGAATCACAGAATAGTCAGGGTTGGAAGGGACCTCTGGAGATCATCTAGTCCAACCCCCCCGCCAGAGCAGGGTCACCTACAACAGGTTGCACAGGACAGCGTCCAAGCGGGTTTTGAATGTCTCCAAAGTGGGAGACTCCACAACCTCTCTGGGCAGCCTGTTCCAGTGCTCCACCACCCTCAAAGTAAAGAAGTTCCTCCTCATGTTAAGATGGAACTTCCTATGTTCAAGCTTGTGCCCATTACCCCTCGTCCTATCAATGGGCACCACTGAAAAAAGACTGCTCAATCTTTTCATTCCCTGTGCAAGAATTTTCTTTCTTGTACCAAAGCTGCTTAGTTTCTTCTAAAGTCTTTGTTAAGTGACATTTTTAAACGCCTTTTGGAAATCCAAGTGCACCATAGAGAACATGACTTTACCAGTGCCTAATCAGTTATGCTTGGTAGTAAAAGGAGCCATCATGGGATCATCTAGTGTTTGACGTTTTGTTATAAGCCTTTCAGTTCAGACTGGTTTGACTAATCTTTGATTCTCTTTTTTCCTATTTTTTTTTTTTTGTTCTTTTCTGAGACCTCTCTTGGTTTTAGCAGCTCCCTCTAGGACCAAAGCATTGTTTTTAAGACATGTAGACTGTAATTCTTGGGGCCTTGTATTGGGTGCAGGCAGCAAAGTTTTGGTAGCTGGGAAGCTGTGGCAGTGACCTCTGTGACAAGAGGCCAGGGATTGTCCTGTGCCAGACACAGCAGCTTTGCAATGGACCCACCACAGTACACAGCTGAATCCATCAGTGAAGCTGGTGGTGCTTCTGTGTAAACATATTTAAGAAAAGGCAAAATGCTGCACAGGAATGCGTGAGGATTGAGAAAAAAATCCTCAAGTGTGAGAAACAATCTTGTGAACACCAAGGTCACAGAAGAGGGAGGGGGAGACATTGCTTAATCAGATACTCCCCTGCAGCCTGAGGAAATTTCGGAAGAGATCAGGGTGGAGGAGATATTTCCCTGTAGCCCATGGAGAGGACACATCTGAGCAGATACCCAAACTGCAGCCTGTGGACAGCCTGTGCTGGAGCAGGTTTTTCCTGAAGGACTGCAGCCCATGGGAAGGCCCCTCATCAGAGCAGGGGTGTGGTCCAAACAGTAATGGAGTCTCACATCACATTATAGACAAAACTTTATTGAGACAGTAAGAAATGTGAGCCCACACAGCTACTCACCAGATCACCAATGAAGAAGTGAACAGGGGAAAAAGGTGGTAGGGGAAAGGTGTTTTAGTTTTTTCTCTTTATTTATCCCCTGTCCTGTTAAGGAGAAGGAATGAGAGAGCAGCTGGGTGGGGGTCTGGCAGCCACCAAGGTCAACCCACTGTAGGCCTTTAGCATTCTTTGATCATAAAAGCTTCAGATGCTCTTTTAAGTGTTCAGCAGTATTGCAACAGAAAACCTCTATCTGTATTGACTGTAAGAGGATTCTGACTCTTCCTTCATGCCACATGAAGTACAAACTTTCCAGTTTCTAGAATAAATTCTGCAATTTGAAGCCTGATTTTTTACATAGATCTAAAACATGTTAAGCCTTGGACCTTTCCACTGTGAAAAAAATCTGGTGTTTATGTGGAAAACAGTATGTGATCATGTAACTGATGGAGAAATGGGCTGACAGGAAGCTTGTGAAGTTGAACAAAAGGAACTGCCAAGACCTGCACCTGAGGAGGAACAATCCATGCACCAGTACCTTCTGAGGGCCATACTTTGTCCAAACCAGCTGGAAAGTGGTTTTTCAGAAAAGGACCTGGGGGTCCTGGTGGACACCAAGCTGAATATGAGCCAACAATGTGGCCTTGCCGCAAAGAAGACTAATGGTATCCTGGGCTGCACTAGGAGGACTGTTGCCAGCAGGTTGAGAGAGGAGATCCTTCCCCTCTACTCAGCACTGGTGAGGCCACACCCAGAATACTGTTCTGGGACCCCCAGTATAAGGGAGACATGAACATACTACAGAGAGTCCGAAAGGGGCGACTAAGATGACTAAGGCTCAGGAGCATCTCGCCTATGAGTAAAGACTGAGAGATCTGGAACTGTTCAGTCCAGAGAAGTGAAGACTCAAGGAGTTCTCATCAATGTGTATATATATATATATGGCAAGGGAGGGTGCAAAAAAGATGGAGCCAGGCTCTTCCAGTGATGGGCCCAGAGGCAACGGGCACAAACTGAACACAGGAGGTTCCATATGAATGTAAGGAAACACTTTTTTAGTGTGAGGGTTACCAAGCAGTTGCATAGGTAGCCCAGAGAGGTTGTAGAGTCTCCCTCTTTGGAGATATTCAAAAGCCATCTGGACATAGTCTTGGGCAGCCTGCTCTATGGGGCCTTAAGGGAGGGTGGGTGCTGCCCTTAAGCAGGAGAGATTGGACTAGATGGCCTCCAGAAGTCCCTTCCAACCTCAAAAATTCTGATTCTGTACTTAATGTTGCTTTCAAGAGACATCTACATATAAGGCAAGACAGAAGCAATTACTTTCCACAGGTAAAACTTAATTCTGAAATTTTATGGTCTTTGAGGTCATGATCTGAAACTGTAGACTTTTTATTGTGGTCTTTTCACCATTATTTTCTTATTTTAAATGTGAAATGGAAAGCACGCAAAGGCCTTCCAATTTGTATCATCTGAGAACTTTCCATTACAATTTACGATACAGATTCATATCATTACTTAAGGCAATTGTCTAAGTGATAAAAGTCGTGGCTGCAGCTTTTGTGTGGAACAGATGCAAAGAGAGGTGAGTAACATACTGCAAAAATTGCTAAATCTAGCTCCAGGTTCTGGGAGACAATGTTATTGAATAATTGTATGTGATTTGCTCCCAGCCCAGCCATTCCAAGCATCTCCAACATGATTTGTCAACTTCTATCCTCCAATTTGTAGTTGGACTGATGATCATTGTAGGTCCTTTCCAACTGAACTATCTATTCTATTCTATTTTCTATTCTATTCTATTCTATTCTATTCTATTCTATTCTATTCTATTCTATTCTATTCTATTCTATTCTATTCTATTCTATTCTATTCTATTCTATTCTATTCTATCCCACCCTTACCATGCCTAACTTTGGCCTTCATTTCTTCTGTTTTGGTGATTCTGCAATTTGATAAACCCTGATTGCTGAAAAACATCATTCCAGGTCTTCATGTCTATGCCAAGCTGCTTTTCCTTGTCTCTTAGTGCTCTTAACTATAGGCAAACCAATCTTCTTTCCCCTTCCTGCTTCTTTGCTGTGAATGATGAGACCAACAAGAAGAACTAACCTCACCCTCTTAATCTCCATTTTGGCACAAACCTGAAAAGATGTCCCTTTTATCAGTGTTTCAAATCTGTAATCTAAGTATTACACCACAAAATGGTTGCAAAAATGTTTTGCCGTAGGAAAAGGAAAACAATTCTTAAAACTCTTTGATCTGAATACTGTCAAATGAATCTTACTAGAAAAGAATCAGTATGAGGCAGATGATGAAATGTAAATGTTCAAAGACTTGGCAAATCAAAATAGATTGTTCTCTTTTTTGAAGAAGTTTTGAAGACGTCTGGGGAAACTCAATTATATATAGCTACACTACAGCTGTCCTATGTTGTGTATAATGCAGTTATAAATATATAGAATTTTTACAAGAAGCATTGCTTTTTCTTCTTTCAAGTTATTATTGCTGTTAGTTATAAATACTGCTGTACCAAGAGTTCTATGGCTTGCTGAGGCCAAGCACTGAATAAAACTTAACCAGGCTATGGAAATGTTCAGTAAGGGAATTATTTACTTAATATAACCACATTATCTTACTATTGTGTTTTCTGCCACTACACAGCTTGTTTTCACAGAAGATGAAACACAATAGTGTGTGCCCAGGATATTATCTAATGCTAAAAGACAATAATTATAAATATAATTTGTCCAATGGAACTAACTCATTTTCTATTTTGGAAGAATAAGCGAGGAATTATAAGTGAGGAAATACTAAAATTTTGGAATAAAAATGAACACTGTGGAGTTGTGTTTTTAAAGTTGCTCTTAATCGGTTTCATCTATTCTTTTTCAAAATAGTCAAATAAATTAGCATAGCAAGTAAAGCATTTATTCCTTAATATCTAAGAGCAGCTGTCTTCATGTTTTCTCTCACGTTTTATGCCCAAAAGAGAGAAGAATATTCTGTACTTTCTCATTGGTGGTTTTTGCAAAGACTCAGAGAAAACAGTATTTTTTCTGATCTCAAGTAACTGCACCCAACCTTTCCACCCCTCCTTCTCTACTTTCCTTCTCTTCTTGGCTGTGGCCTTTCACTATCAGTCCTGGAATTCCTCCACCTTGAAGCATAAAGCCACTAATTCATTATTCTTGCAATAGTGAATATGAAGAATATATTTCTGTGAAATCTATTTAGGTACTAATTCTAGGAAGATAAGGAAGTTAGATCTATTGTTCTTTATATTAGAAATGCCATGGCCTAAGTCTGGTTGTTTTTGTCTGTGTGTTTGCTTTTATCTGGGAGAAATGTTTCTCATCTTTGAGGTCATGATTGAAAAAGCTGAGAATACAATTAACAGCTTAATCTAGTTGTTCATCATCATAATCAAAAGAGATTTGGAGGCAAATGGCAGCAGAATACTTAACACAAAGACGGAAAAGGGGAAGGGTTATTTGTTTGTTGTTTTTTTGGTTTGTTTGCTTGCTTATTTATTTATTTATTTATTTATGTAATATTTTTTTAAAAGGCTGTTAGAGCCTTAAAGCTGACTCAAATTCTTGCAAATACAAAGAAATATCTATGGACAGAACAGGACAGAGTCAAAACAGTGTATCAAGTCAGAATGAGTATAAATGGTACATAAAATCCATTTATCCTTTTTGAAAAAAATTAATAATAAGTTCAAAATGTTAGATACTCTCGAGATTAACAGTTTCGAAATAAAATTACTACTATTAATCCTAAAATCAATCTATTACCACTAAGTAATACTAATGTTGCAATTACACTAGGTCATTTGCACTACATAAATTGGTGCCTACCTTTGCAAAACATAGCTCGCTTTGTAGTTTTTGTAGAAATTTTGTAGAAATTGTCATTTTCTTCCTTTTATGTTTTGATGACTCAAAATCTTCCAGAAAACAAAAGAATCACTATCTCAGTGTCAAACTGTAAAATGCTGGTATTTGTAATGAGATGCTCCTTGGAGATAATCAGTATCATTAATGGCTTTCAAGTCCATTAAAACTTGGTAGCATTGTTTTAATGGACTGTTACCACTATAGGTATGGTAATACCTGTATCAACAGTTCTGTCAAGTGAACATGCACATTATCTCATAGTTAATAAGAGTATGGAAGCCATTTCAGTTTATTTTACTTTCCTTTATGCTAATAAGTCCACATTCATCTTATTTTTTCTTCAGACTACTTGCTTACTTGTTTATACTAGGATATTTAATAAAGTAGTATTTAATTTTATATTCTTTCGGATTCCCTGTGACAAAATTAATTAGCATAACATCAAAAACTCCAAAGGAGACATTCATGACAATCAAAATCCTCAGAAAGCTCAACAATTTTTTTCTAACATGTGGTCCCCATTCTCATTCACGTTCTAATCCACGTTGAAGAGTAGTAGGCTGTTCCATTTAAAAAATCCTACTTGGGCAGAGGCAGGATCTGACAGACAGAGTATTAAATTTTTTCTACCAGGTTTCACTGGTGGTTCAGACTAAATTATGTCATGATCTCAGTATTCTTCAGGATCCTCCACCTAAAATGACTCCATCCCACATGCTGAAAATACCAAAAACCCTAAATTCCTTTTAAGTGCTTCATCAAAACGTGTATTAAAGAGTGCTTCCAGTGGTGTACTGAGTATGCCCATCTCTCTCAATTGACGGTAGAGGGAACTTTGGTCAACAAAATTCAAAACTTAGGCAACTTAGTTTAGTGCTTGGAATTATATAAGATAAATGTGAAATGAAGTGTTTATAATTTTATTTTCTCAGAAAATTTGTCTTTGTTTCAAACTGTTTTTTTTTTTCCCTTGAATGGACAGCAATGATAATTATCTACTGATTTAACCAAATAAAAGCTAAAGATCTTTAATGCAAAAGCACAATACTTTCAACAAAGCTGAAAAGTTAACAGTCTGTTATGCAGTAATTATTTCTTATATATTATTCCTAGGCGTAAGAAGGAAAAGAAGGAAAATAACCCAAAGACAAGCCAACGCACACGACTAAATTGCTCCATATTTCTCTATAAGAGATCAGTGGCAGAGGAACCAGCAGACTTCTGTCATCTACAGCAACAATCAGCTTCCACAGTCACAAAACCAAATGGTTTTGCTCCTGCTCCTTTTGTTCAGCTTCTATAACTATTCTACTGACAATAACTGATTTAAAACATAGTTGATCTTTCCTAGAAACCTGATTACACACATTTACTCATTGAATTACTGTTGTGGGATAAAGATGCTATGGTCAAAATAGTATGACTAAAGGCTGTATCATTAATAACGTTTGTACAAAGGAGCTGAAGTAATACTATTGAGAAGACCAAATGTGGGTATTTTCCACCTTTTGATTTTGCAGCCATAACAGATTTTTAATATAAATTTAGGCGGTAATTATTACTTAATTTGAATTGTGCAAACATTTATTACGCTAATAGAATATACTAATGCCCCCTCTTGTATGTTTTACTAATCTACAGAAAATAACCATGTTTTAATTATTGTTATTATTAGAGCATTGTTAATACAAGGAAATGTTTTGCTTTGAGTTTAAGATACATTGCAAAGTCTGACATTTAATCTTTGCGTATCTGTACAGTAAGAAGCTTCCAAAAATATTCATTTGAAATTGATCATATGAAGTTCTCCTAGGTTTGCTGTCTTTCACTTCGCAAATTGAAACGCTGTACTGTCAGTTCAGTGTAACACTGTGAAGTAGTAGGGGGATGTCACACGGTGGTGTAAATTATTTCTCATATATTACTAATTTCTACTTCTTTGTTTTGTTTTGTTTGTAATTTTTACATTATGAGAAGAACATGAGTTTCTGAATCTCTCTTCTTGGCCACTGAAGTGGGGATGGGGCCAAGGCAAGGCCATGCTGGGATGTCAGCCCATGGGTGTGGGTCAGGTTGTCATGTCCTGGTCTGGGATGTGGGGGGGAGTCTGGGAAGGACCCATAACAATTCCACGCATGAGATTAAGACACAAACAAGGTCAGATGCCATGTGCTAAGCTTTATTGTTATCTCCCAGCCTTGATTACTGAAACAAGCAATAGAGTAAAGGAGGAAGTAGAGGAAAGGCAGAAGAGAGAAGCAGTATTACAGAGCACAGCAAGAGTATAGACACCACCACTGACCTTCAGCATCCTGACGGTCCCTTAATTGTCAGCGGCATCCCCTTGACTCACGATCCTTGGATCACAACGATGGCAGGGGTTTCAAAGGCCCCCTTGTAGAGGGACATGGCACTAACTTATAGTCAAAGTCTGCTCGATACTTGACCAATCAGTATAGAAGCCACTTTTGCTCGGCCAGTCTTTCTTGGAAGGTGGTCCTCTTGGAAGATGGTCACTCCTGATGTACTCCTGTGGTAAACAGGATGTGGTTGCTGATTGCAGTGGCACATCTTGCAGTTAGCTCAGCAAGTTTCAGGAGCTCCTTGCTCCTGTTAAGAACAGGATGTGGCTGGTTCACTTATGGTAAGCGAGCTTTGAGACATTTTGATCAAGACATCTTAGCAGTCTCCTACATAGGTTCAGACTGGATGAAGGGAAAAAGGGTCAGACACAGCACCAGGACAGTGGGGCCATGGAGACGGGGATAGGATGGGGCCAGGATGGGGGTCAGACACTGCTCTGGTCAGACCCCTCCACAGTTGTGCAGGGCTGTGGTGAAGCTGGAGATCATCACCGCTGCAGTGTCGCTTGTGTGAGAACTGGCAGCCCTGGGCTGGACTGAAACGAGGTCCTGGGCCCATGAGCATTTTCAGCTGTAAAAAGCCACTAAGAAAAGTAAGAAATGAAAATGCAGTTATTGATTTGTATTTAACAGATCCTTTCTTTACTGCCTTGGTGTCTTAGCACGGGATGTGAGCCTCTTAGCCAAGCCATCTCCCCCTGTAATTGTTATCGATTTCACCACTGGGCTAGTCCCTGAACTTGTAACCCTCCTGTTTTTATTTTCTAATAGAGCAAGCGGCTACACCCAGGGCAGCTTCTCCTGGGTAAAGCTTTTCTTTAGCTTTGTTTCTCCCTAGACTTGCAACCTGTTTGTTTCTTGACTTGTTTGGTTTGATCTATTTCTGTTTATTGATTCTTCACAAATGCACACTTTCTTGCTCTGCAGAATTGGGCTAGGACATTCATGGTCAAACAGGAGAATGGGGTGCTTCCTCTTTGTCCTTGTTAATGTTTTTCAATCAACATGACCACTTTATTCCTTAATTTGCATCTCTTTTCCTGTCAAGCTGTTACTGCTAATTGTTTTCTTGTAACACTGATAGACTTCAGTAATCATATATCATGATTTGTACACAGAAATCACTAGATTAATAGCTTGTATTTCAGACTGTACAAGATCCATGACTGTGAGTTAATAGCATAGATTATAGCTTTAAATTCACTCTCTAGTAATCAGTTCTCAGAGTTATG
Organism: Ibidorhyncha struthersii; assembly: GCA_013398815.1. Lineage (NCBI taxonomy): Eukaryota > Metazoa > Chordata > Aves > Charadriiformes > Charadriidae > Ibidorhyncha > Ibidorhyncha struthersii. Next base: position 356,139 of record VZSZ01002504.1, on the reverse strand, counting down.
TCAATATATAGTTCAACACACAAAATAAAATATCTGTAAAATACAAAAAAAGAAAAAGAAAAGAAAAAACAACGGTAGATGTCTGCTTGTACTGAATAAATGCAACGTGTTATCATTGATTAAAATGGAAGCATCTAATAACAAAAACTTCCAAGATACAGAGCATTTCTTTACAAGGAAGTTCCCTAAATTAGATAACTAAAGCATAACAAGAATAAAAACAAAAATGGTGATAAAAGCAGAGGGGAAAGAAGAGGAGAGAGAGGAGAAAAAAGAGGGGAAAAAAAGAGAAAAAGAGAGAAATTGGGAAAAAAAATGTGAAAAGGAAAGAAAAGAGAAGAAAAGAACCTATCTTCATTTGAGCCTGGGTCAAAAATTGTAAAAAACCCAAGATTTGCCCAATAAAACTCTTAAGTTCAGAGTTCATCACATGTTCATCAAAGTTCATGTCATACATGCTTTATATGATAAAACATTATGTTGCATATAAAATATTGTCTTTATATTCTTGTATATCATACCATAAATATATAAGAGAATTTACAGGCATCTTTAATTTTTCATTTTTGATATCTATAACTTGTTTAACTCATTCCCTTTGCAGGAAACACGTTTTCTGTTAATTTTAGTCAGTTTAAGATTTCATAGTCGATGGCAACTGTGATACACACTTTCCTGTGAAGTATGTCTCACTCTGTATCTAACTGTACTTTTCTCAATACAAGAAAAAAATATTCCACATTTACTTAGACATTAAAATCGATGATTCCCTCAGCAGCCACACCATTCCAAGTAAAATGAATATGTAAAAAGCCTTTTTGAAGGGAGAGGAGAGGAGANAAGAGAAGAGAAGAGAAGAGAAGAGAAGAGAAGAGAAGAGAAGAGAAGAGAAGAGAAGAGAAGAGAAGAGAAGAGAAGAGAAGAGAAGAGAAGAGAAGAGAAGAGAAGAGAAGAGAAGAGAAGAGAAGAGAAGAGAAGAGAAGAGAAGAGAAGAGAAGAGAAGAGAAGAGAAGAGAAGAGAAGAGAAGAGAAGAGAAGAGAAGAGAAGAGAAGAGAAGAGAAGAGAAGAGAAGAGAAGAGAAGAGAAGAGAAGAGAAGAGAAGAGAAGAGAAGAGAAGAGAAGAGAAGAGAAGAGAAGAGAAGAGAAGAGAAGAGAAGAGAAGAGAAGAGAAGAGAAGAGAAGAGAAGAGAAGAGAAGAGAAGAGAAGAGAAGAGAAGAGAAGAGAAGAGAAGAGAAGAGAAGAGAAGAGAAGAGAAGAGACCTAGCCTATCTTTATGTAAGAAAATCTAGGAAAGCACAAAGTTTTAGAGACATGAAACCTATATGAAGGAAATAATTTTTCCCAAAACAAAGTAGAAATTGCGAAGAAAGAACTTGCTGCTTACTGATAGAGTGAAAATCATATGGGCTTTATAAACAGAAGATTACTTTTACACTAGAAAATTGAACAGGACAACAATCAAACAGTAGAACTGGAATGCTCTTAAAAAGATCAGTAAAGTATCTTTGATCAGTGCCAACTAACAGTTTCACAGACAATATCAGAGCATGATTCAAAGAATACCATAGACCAGAAACCATACCTAGTAGACAACAACCAAGGTAACCACATTAGGGAAGAGGAGGGAGGGAGAAGACAGTTTTACAGACAAGACCTGTGACATATCAGCTGTCTGTGGTGCCAAAGGATCAGCCTTTTTTACTTGAGAACACATATGCAGTCACAGGGACCCATTAATTGAATTTCTGTTCTTCATTAGGTTCTCATGCAAAATATTGAGGATTTAATTCACACTTGTGAACCCCTTCAGGATGAGAAATCCTTGCACTAGTGGTGCTCCTAGGAGTGGAAACTTCAAAATGCAGAAAAGTGTGTGCTCTGAGACTCTGACAGGAGAAACACTCAAAGAGCTTTCCTCAGTGAAGGGGAAGGGATTAACTCAGGGAAGGATGTTTACGCAATCAGCTGATCCACCCAACTGATAAAGATACAGCTGATCCATTTGTCTAAAGCAATGCTCTTATTACCACCCTTTGGTCCCCTTTGTATTGAGATAAGTTCTTTTTTCTTTACAACAGCTGTGATCACTCCCCATATTCTGCCCTAAGCTTCATAAGCACATCACCTGTGCTTGTGTCCTCTGAGCCTTCTTCCATAGGAGTTTTTTTTTGATCAGTCATGTATATATCTGTGTGCGTGCATGAATAGCTTTGCTACTTTCTTGGGAATGCTGTTGGTACAGCTGGTTTTGGAGCTGTGATACTTAGGCTTGATTTGCATTTGAAGAACTTGTATCTCAGTATTCATACTTGAGAGTTTCCCATTCATACAATTCTTACACATACACATAAAGTAAACATAATTTTGACAGGATTTTGAGAATATGAAAATCAGAGACATAGAATTAATTGGTGCTATTGAAGAGTGTGAATACTATAGTGTAAGACTAACATAATGAATTGGGCATTACTGTTATTCAGATGAGGAAAAAAAGTTGAGTTTCTTTTAACTGGTATGGGAAGTTTCTCATTCATTTATCTGGCAGACTGATGAATCTAAAATAGGATCTATACTGTTTTAATTGTGTCAGATATTAAAGTCTAAGAACTGTATAAATTAATAGGATTGTAAGGTATTCTGCTCTTCATCACCTTTTACATGAGCCTTTCCTTCCCTCTCTCTAGACTATACGAAGTGACAAAAAAGATGCCTAAAATTTAATTAGATTCTTAATCTGAGTTCCTGATTTAAGTACCTTATGTTATGCATCACAAATACCTTACTAAGTTTTAAGTCATTTGTAACATGCTGCCATTAGCTTCTTAACACAAAACCAAATATGTCTTTTTTGTGTTTCTTGTAGCCAAAATTTTCTGCAATTTTCTACATTTGCATCCATAAAAGTTATTCCATTTAGTGCTGTAAGACAAAGGGTTTTTCCATTGTAGTCCTGATAAGATATTAAATGGAAAAGTAATTCCCTCTCACAGAATCAAGGAAGTTACACATTTTACTGCACTGTTGTAGTTATCTCTAGGTTATCAATACATTTAAATAAGACATAAAGAGAGTAGTCCTCCGGACAATGATGATAAGTTTTGCTGGCTAGTAGCAGGCGAAAGAAATGAAATAAGAGGGTACGATGGGTTGACTTTGGCTTGCTGCCAGGTGCCCATCAGGTCGCTCTATCACTCTCCCTTTTCAACAGGAAAGGGGGAAAAAAATATGATTAAAAATCTCATGGGTCAAGATAAGGACAGGGAGATCAGTCACCAGTTACCATCACAGGCAAAACAGACTCAACTTGGGGAAATTAATTTAATTTATTGCAATTAATAACAGAGTAGGCTAGGGACAAATAAAAACAAAACTAAAAACACCTTTCCCCACCCCTCCTTTCTTCCCAGGCTCAACTTTTGACTATTCTACATCCTCCCCGCTGAGCAGCACAGGGGGACAGGGAAGGGGAGTTGCAATCAGTCCATAATGCTTTGTCTCTGCTGCTTCTTCCTCTTCATGCTGTTCTCCTGCTCCAAGGTGGAGTTCCTCCTGCAGTATAGAGCTCTTTACAAACTTTTCCAATGTGGGTTCTTCCCACAGACTGCAGTTCTTCAAGAACTGCTCCAGCATGGGTCCTCTCCATGGGTACAGTCCTTCAGGAACAGACTGCTCCAGTGTGGGTTCCCCCCGGGGCCACCGTTCTTTCCAGAAAACCTCCTCCTGAGTAAGCTCCTCTCCACAGGCCATGGGTCCTACCAGGAGCCTGCTTCTGTGTGGACTTTTCTGGGGCTGCAGCTTCCTTCAGGACATATCCACCTGCTTCAGTGTGGGGTCCTCCACAGGCTTCAGTGTGGATATCTGTTACCAGCATGGTCCTCTACGGGCTGCAGAGGGAAAGCCTGTTTCATCATGATCTTCACCACAAGCTACAGGGAAATCTCTGCTCTGGTGCCTGGAGCACGTCCCCTCCTCCCTTCTTCACTGGCCTTAGTGTCTGCATGTATGTTCTCTCACATTTTCTCACTCCTCTCTCACAGCTGCTCTGCAGTGTTTTTTTACACTTTCTGAAATTGTTATCGCAGAGGCACTACCAACATCACTGATGGGCTCATGTTTGGCCAACAGCAGCTCCATGTTGGAGCCACTGGAACTGTCTCTGTCTGATGTGGGTGCAGCTCCTGGAGTTTTCTCACAGAAGCCACCCCTGCAGCCCTCCCTGCTACCAAAACCTTGCCACGTAAACCCAATACAGAGGATAATTTGAAGGTAAAGGTTTAGGAACACTAGTAATAACATAAAGAATTAATTATCACTATCCAAACACAGTTTTTAAAATGTAATGACTTCATTAAGGGTGGCGGGGATTTTTGTTCTGGGTTTTTTGTTTTGTTGAGATTTTTGTTTTTTGTGATTTTTGGGTTTGGGTTTGGGTTTGGGTTTGGGTTTTTTTTTTGTATATGATTTTGTTTCTGAGAATGCAGTATTTTGTATGATGGCCCAAATCTGGGTTCTTTACCTGGTGTGCAAGCCAATAACACACAAAGCAGCGGTATTTCCAAGTTTATTCCATTAATGTGCAGAAATGGGGTGCTCCTCCCAAAATGGGAGCACACCTTAGTTCCAAAAGTCTTCACTTTTATACGTTGATTATTACATATTTGAACAATTAATACATATTCATTGCTATTGTCTTTAATGGTTGGTCAAGATTTCTTTGATTCCCACGTAAATTAGTGTGCAGACTCTGTCTTCTTCCATTGTTCTTTATAGAGTAGGTGGTATCATTTGGGTAGGTGGTCAATGAATTGGTGGCCGCGATTTACCCCTGCTGGAATTACCTTTTACCTACTTCATCTCTGATCTTCTCAGTTCCAAGTGGTTTTCTCGGTTTGCTGACCAGGCCTACAGTTCATCACTCTCTTAACAGGAATACCGTTTTTATCAACAATGTTACATTGTCTGGTGGTTAGTTCCTTAACTGAATCGTAGATAAATCATGTCTAGTTACTATTTCTCTATTTTAATATTACGTAAATAATTAAATAGTGTTGGGGCAGTATAGAGGACTTGAGCAGCAGCAGGTTTCCTTGATTGCTTCCATTACATTTTACATTTCATTTTCCTAGTTAATGTCAATTTTACTACAACATGATAATTTGAATGACTAACTCTGTAGGTGTCACTTCTTAGGCATTTCAAATATATTTATTTGTTTTTACAGGCCCAAACAAATGAAGACCATTATGAAAGTTAAGACACCTTTTAACTGTTCAAAAACTACATAAGGAGAAGATGTATCTACTAGGTCAAAATTCTATGAGCCTAAATTAAATTGTACCATATATCAACTCACACCAGTTAAAACAAGTCTTGACTGAGGTCATGTTATGTTGCTCATTTCTTATATCTACAGGAATATTAAGAAGTTCTGTTAAAATTCCTGACTGTAGAGAATAGATTGAAATGTACACTTTTTCATATAAAGTTGTAAAATGTTCTATCAATTCATTTTAGTGGAAGTAAAAAGATGATTGTATTTCGGTGCCTGTATTCGTTCACTGCATTTTCAAATGAAGACTTATTAAAAATAGTTAGGATATTTCAGTGCTATATATTTTCTTCCTAGTTTTAAGAACAAATGAAGAGCTAATGAAAGGCTAAAACATTTTTACATCAGCTAAAGAATAGCTATAAATTTTATAAAATACTGTTAGGACCAATTTATACCAGTGATTCATGATGCCAAGGGGTTGTTTGGACAACTGGAGATTAAAAACCTACAAAAATGTGTATAAGCTTTGAATTCTACTGGGATTTATCAGCCAAACTGCTTAAAAATATGGTATCTTGTCTAAATTATGCACTGCCTGTTTATAGACGTAAAATATTTTATCGGACCAACAAATACAATTTGAAATAATAGATAAGCTTTTAGTTACTTGAAAAAATTTCCATGTTTTTGAAGGCTGTCAAGCACAGACAATTCAGAATAGATACCTAAGGGCATTTGAATTGTTCTGTAGGTATCTTCCAAGACTAGTTTTGAGAAAATTGTTTTGGCCATTCATGAACTCAGAATTTCTGAGCAGAAATTTCTGTAGAGAATACCTGTTGGCTTTTCTGCTGCTTTTTTTCAGCTGAAGTCATAGAGCAAATTCCACAGTCTGGTGCAGGAAACTTCCCTCACTGCTATTGCTTTGTCAGAAGAATTTAGTTTTATGTGTGAACCTGATACAGTATTGTTTGTTAGCGTACCACAAAGCATACTCTAATTTTTTAACTCATTATTGTTATTGTTGTTAGCGTACCACAAAGCATACTCTAATTTTTTAACTCATTATTGGAAAATTCTAAGCATCCAGACTCATCAAAGTTTTATGAATATTAGTAAATTAAATCAATTATTTCTTTAAGTGTTTATTCCTATAAGTGCACATGTAGATGATGGCTTTATGATTTTGATCTTTGTAATAATCCCAGTGTAACATACTTGGGAAAATTACTAAAAGACTTTACTGACACGGAAATGATCAGTGTTTTGGTCATTCACCAACTTCTGCTTTTACTGCAAGAAATATATCTGCCATCCTTACTTTACATTTCTGCTTTGGGTTAAGCAGGAAGACTTTCTCTCTGCAGCTGCACTAGTGAGCTAGCCAATAATGTCATCTCTATTCTATCTTCTTCAGTGTCTGTGTTTCACCTTCTACATCAGGACAATCCAGCCCCACTACAGATAGGTAGTCAAATTGCTACATAACGGCATTCTTCCCAAAGAAGAATGGGCGCCTTCAGTAACAATCACTCACTGTAAATAATTTATCATATATTCTGGTCCATATTCAAATACTCTTTCTAATTGTAGCAGAGTGCTGAAAGCCGCAAGTGTTTCAATAAATTTTCCCACTATCCATGGAATGAAATACTACCCAGTTTGGATAAAGAGACAAATCTTTTATACATAGTCTCCATCCATTCAGTTATATAAAGAAAATATACTTTACATTCTGTACGTTTCACACAGATTCCCCCACAGTGGTTGTTTTCTTGCTTAGTTATTAAGATAAAAGTTGATTATAGATAAGAATTGGATACATTCAACTTTTGTTTTATATATCCTTATCTTCTATTATACTTATTACAAAGATTTAAGTTCGGTGGTTGTTTTTTTTTCTTTTTTCACCCCCTTTTTTGCAAAGTCTACTCTGTTGTATTGGGTGGTAGCGTAAGGGTTGCAGGGTTCCTTTGTGAGAGGAGGCCAGAGGCTGCCCCGTGCCAGACACAGCCAGTTCCAAATGGCTCCAAAATGGACCCACTGCATGGCACAGCTGAGCCCCTCAGCCAAGATGGTGGCACCTCGGGGGAAGCATGTTTAGGAAAGTCCAGAAAGCAACAGACAGGCAGAGGAGGAGGGGAAAAAAAATCAAAGAGAGTGAAAACAGCAGGGGGAACACCAAGTTCAGAGGAGGAGGAAGGGGTGGTCCATGATGCCAGAGCAGATATTCCCCATGCAACCCACACTGCAGTCCATGGAGGACCACGTGCTGGAGCAGCTGAGTATTCCTGAAGGAAACACAGCCAGTAGAGAGCACACACTGGAGTAAAGGAAAGATCTTAGAAGAAAGGAGCAGCACTCCGCCCCCTAGCCTCCCTGGACTATTCAGGAGGGAGGGAGAGGAGTCTAGAGGGCAGAAGCAAAGTTAATCCTGGCAAAGAGTGGAGGAAAGGTGTTGTTTTAATGTTTGTCTTTCTGTTTCTCACTAGGGAATCTATTTTAATTGGTAATAAATTAACTTTCTTCAGGTTGAGTCTATTTGCCTGTGGCAGTAATTGGTAAGCAACCTCCCTGTTGTTCTCTCAGCCCACAAGTTTTCTCATACTATTTTCTCTCCCTTTCCTGTTGAGGAGAGGTAGTGAGTGTGCATGTGGGTGAAAGTCTGACTGTTAGCCAAGCCTATCCCACCACATCTATAGGCCATGATATTAAAAAGATAGTAAATCAGTGACTGAGAACTTCATGTAGGAATTGAAATTCTCATAACATTTGTCATGTTTAAAAAAAAGGAAATCTGAAAATAAAATCTATTTCTCCAAACTTTTCCTACATAGATGTCTATAAAGTTCCACGCTATTGTAAGAAGAGAAGCTATACCTGATCATAGATCAAAAATACTTGCATAATCTTACCAATGTATTAGTTTTGAGTAATAAACTTCACCGTGATCACAAGGCTCACTCATGCATTTTGTAGAAGAAAGATTATTTTCTAACAGTACAGAAAGTCTCTGTGTTTCTGTTAAGGATTGTTTGGTTGTTTTTTTTCCTAGGTGACAGTTGTCAGGGAGTAAAGGTAAACGAAATGTTAATTTTCTGCAGTCAGCATGTACAAAACATTAAGTCTATTGCTATCAACCTAATTGTTTAAGTAGATTGTATTAGTAGTTTCCCAGATGTTTAGTATTTTTTTATTACCCACTCTTTTATGTTTTTCACAGGTTTTAACTACATCATGAGTCTGCCATTGGCTAGCATGGAATTTGAAAAGTTTCACTTTGGCATTTTAAGGTGGTGTGTCCCTTTCATGTGTTCAGAGAAAAGCACACTTGAAAACAATACATGAACAAATTAAGGAATACTTGTTGTAGATTGGGGTTTTTTTTAATTAATATTTTTTTATGCTATCACCATTACTATAGAGTGGGAAAACATGCTGGCCTTCAGGCCTGCCTGTCTCCCTCTCTCTCTTTTACTCCTTTCCTCCCACCCTTCTTCCCTTTCTTTCTTCCTTCCATGTAATTAAGGATGATTCTATATTAGTTTATTCAGAATGCATATAATGCATATAAGGGAGCAAAGGTAGCTTCTCTGCCTTGGGTTAATTCAGAATATTGGAAGGTGTAACTGTAGTAAAGATAGTCTAACTTTAGCAAAGCCTTTGACACCATTTCCCACAGCATTCTTCTGGAGCAACTGGCTGCTTATGGCTTGGATGGGTGTACTCTTCACTGGGTAAAGAACTGGCTGGATGGTCGTGCCAGAGTGTGGTGGTGAATAAAGTTAAATCCAGTCAGCGGCCAGTCACAAGTGGTGTTTCCCAGGGCTTGGTAGTAGGGCCGGTTCTCTTTAACATCTTTATCAATGACCTGGATGAGGGGATTGAGTGCACCCTCAGTAAGTTTGCAGATGACACCAAGTTAGGCAGGAGTGTAGACCTGCTTGAGGGTAGAATGGCCCTACAGAGGGATATGGACAGGCTGTATTGATGGGCCAAGTCCAACGGTATGAGATTCATCAAGGCTAAGTGCTGGGTCCTGCACTTGGGTTACAACAACACCATGCAGCACTACAGGCTTGGGGAAGAGTGGCTGGAAAGCTGCATGGCAGAAAAGGACCTGGGGGTGTTGGTTGACAGCCGGCTGAATATCAACCAGCAGTGTGCCCAGGTGGCCAAGAAGTCCAGTAGCATCCTGGCTTGTATCAGGAATAGCGTGTCCAGCAGCACTAGGGAAGTGACTGTCCCCCTGTACTCAGCACTGGTGAGACCCCACCTCGAGTATTGTGTTCAGTTTTGGGCCCCTCACTACAAGAAAGACATTGAGGTGCTGGGGCATGTCCGGAGAAGAGCAACAAAGCTGGTGAGGGGTCTGGAGAACAAGTCTTATGAGGAACGGCTGAGGGAACTGGAGTTGTTTAGCCTGGAGAAAAGGAGGCTGAGAGACCCTCTCGGTCTCTACAATTACCTGAAAGGAGGTTGTAGTCAGGTGTGTGTCAGTCTCTTCTCCCAAGTAACAAGCAATAGGACAAGAGGAAATGGCCTCAAGTTGCACCAGGGCAGGTTTACATTGGATATCAGGAAAAATTTCTTCACTGAAAAGGTTATCAAATATTGGAACAGGCTGCCCAGGGAAGTGGTGGAGTCACCATTGCTGGAGGTATTTAAAAGACATGTAGACGTGGTGCTTAGGGACATGGTTTAGTGGTGGTTTTGGCAGTGTTAGGTTTGAGGTTGGACTCTATGTTCTTAAAGGTCCGTTCCAAGCTACACAGTTCTATGATTCTATGTAGGCAGAGGTCATTTATATTTCATATTTTAATTTACATTATTTGGAACAGAGTCAGATTGAGAAATATTGCAAACTTGTGCAAAATGTAGTTTTCATTTACTGAACAGTATTAGTAAATCCCAGCTGGTGTTTATCTTATCTGCAGTCCATGAAATACTTTTGTCTGTATGATCCTAAAGCTTAGGTAACCTAAATTCTCTCTGTAGTTTTAGAGGGAGGGGAAAAAAGAGGGAGAGAACAAATCTGCAGGGTTCCCAAGGTAATTATCTTTCTATCCTGAAATGCAACCTAGAATACCATCCTGAACTTTTAAGATCCTAATGATAGGTGAGATTATAATAAAAGACAGGCAATTTAGTAGACATATTTTCTTTGGAGACTCAATCTGTTCTGAACATAGAAATCAGATCGTTTTAATGCTTCCCATATTCTACAGCTATCTGAAGAAATATTTGGAAAAAAAATAACTGCATACAACAAAATATTATCCAGGATAGAAAAAGGGAACATAATGCAAAATAATACCCTGACATTAATAAAACTAACATTTAAGCTGAATATAAAGAATAATTACCTGGCCAAGACAATTATTTGTAGGAGAAGACATTGCCTAAGACGAAAGCCTCAATACCTAGTTTAATTCAAATTATATTTAAAATGTAATATTAAATGAAAGAATTTCTACTAAATGGTTACTAAAGCCATAAATACCCAAAAGCTCTGTCATTCACAATCACTGTAAAATAAGTATAAACTATTTTTATCATAATAGAGGTTATGATTTTTGTTATAAACCCCCAAAATAATTGCTGTTAATATCCCCAAAAGTATAAGAATGAGAGACAATACCCAAGGAAACTGTTAAACTTACATATAAATTATCTTACTCACAAAACCCCCACAATAAGTTATATCAGATGGAAGGAAACATAGGAATTTTTAGGGCATCTTCCAGAGTATTTATTTTTACCATTTTTTGTCATATAATTCTGTTTTCAAGGTTTGAAAAATATGAATAGGTAGGAGTAAGGCATGAATTTGCTTTCTGAAAAAATAATTTCTCTTAAAAGTTCTTCTTGAGATTTTTATAAGTAATGTAACTGTCCTCAACTGTAATGCAAAGATTGAAACATTGAAATACTCTTACTGTATGCTACAGTTATCATGCATTAAAATAATTTTACTATGCCAGTTAACATATTAATTATCATTCAATAATTTATATTCTAATATAATTAAAAACAATTCTGTGCCTTGGTAACTGCCCTTTCGGTAGCTGTGGGTTATTGTTAGATCACACCTTTGCCTCCTCTACGCAAGATTGAGGAGGAACAGCGCTCTCAATCTTGGTTTGTATTTATGTCCTCTAGGCTCCAGGCCAACTTGATAGCCTTCTCCAGTTTTCTCACATTTGTTTTGGTCAGCGGGACCCAAAACTGGACACAGTATTCCAGGTGCAGCCTCACCAGGGATGAGTAGAAAGGAATAACTTTGTTCATTCTACTGATCATACTTCCCCTAATGTAGCATAGTAGGGCAAGATTTGCTTTATTGGAGATAAAAACACACTGTTAGCTCATATTCAGTCTAGCGTCCACTGTGTCTCCCTTGTCCTTTCCAGTAGGACTGCTGTTCAGACAGGTGCTTCCCAGATCCTCCTGTTGGTACGTAGCCTTACCGCCTCTCAAATGCAGATCTTTGCATTTCTGCTTGTCAAACTTCATCAGGTTTCTATTGGCCCAATGTTCAAATTTATCACAGCCTCTCTGGGAGGAGGAATTCTACTATATGGAATATCAGGCCGTTTGCTTCCCTGACATTTCTTATAGTTCTTACATTCATTGAGGATGCATTCTGAGGTAGTCTGCTATCTACTGCCTGCTTATGGGCAGCTAAGCCATTGATTATTAGTAACTGATGCTCCAAACTCAAGGTCTTCACCTAAAATTCCTAATGTTAGGGTGGATTCAGGGCCAAGCTCACTGTGTAGAGAAATCATAAATTCCTGATCTGAGTTTCTTTATACTTTTAGCACAATGGGTAATTAATGTCTCTAGCCTACTGTCAATACCTGCTCTTCCTTTATACAGTCATCAGGAAGGGTGTTTATGTAGACATCAAAGAAGACTGAAGTAAACCTACTGAGGAAGGACTGAAGAACTGAAAGGAAGTATGACGTACAAACTCCTATTGACCAGAAGTCTGTGAGGTAATCAGAAGATAAGGCTCTGGATCACGTGTGTCTGCAGAGAAGGTCACTGATTTTAATATTCAGTCTGATCTTATGTTCCTTATGACCATTATCTTTCAACTTTGCCACATTGTTTATGTTGTTTCATTGGCCTTTTTGATTTTTTGTCCAGTTGTAGGCTATAGAAAGACTAGCTACTGCTTCTTATATCCATGACAACAAAAAACAATGCAATAAATGCTTTTTATTTTCCCCAGTCATGCCTGTAAAATGCAAATCCTCCTCTTATAGTTCCCTGCTCATCTACCCATTTAAAGCCATGAAGCTTTAATGGAGAGAGATGAAAGTAGTTGCAGAGCAGATAGGTGTTAACATTTCTCATATGCTCCACACAGTAATGTTTCCTTGGAATTTAAGATTTATTTTCTGCAGAGTACTTTAAAATATATTTTTAGAAACAGCTGAAAAATAGGCCAATTTATCTGAAAAACAGAAGCGAGGAACGGAGGGTTCTTTGTAAATTTGAACTTCAGTACACAGTGAAAACTACAATAAACATTTTGGAGAAACAGATTCATCTGCTTGTAATACTTACATTCTCAAATAATAGAAATAATGTCTAGTATTCGAGGTATATTCTGGACACTGGCCAGGAAGATATTAATAAGGACAAACCAAACCAAAGCAAAACATTAATTATCTCTTGACTGACACTTTCTCCTTAAACTCATAGTACTGGGTGTACTGGGTTAGTCTGGAATGCAGTCAACTTTCTCTATAGCTGCCAGTGTGCTGTTGTGTTTTGGATTTGTAACAAAAAGTCTTGACAGCACACCAATGTTTTAGTTATTGCTGAGCAGTGCTTACACAACATCAGGGACTTTCTGTTTCTCACTCTGCACCACCAGTGAGTAGTCTGGGGGTGCACAAGAGGCTGGGTGGGAACACAGCCAGGACAGATGATCCCAAATGACCAAAGGGTATCCCATACCGTATGATGTCATGCTCAGCAGCAAAAGCTCAGGAGGAAGGGGGTATGTTTGTAATTATGGCATTTGTGTTCCTACATTAACTGTTACGCATGTTGAAGCCCTGCTTTGAAAAAGAACAGCTATTCTTGTGTTGTTCTTTCCAGGACACCTGAGTGCAAAATATTTAATCTGCAGGTCAGCGGACAGGGTTAGAGGGAAACCTAGCCAATTAAAAAGTACATCGAGTCTGCACGTAAGACTTATTCCAGGGTCAAGTTCAGTTCACAGAATGTAGATACATGTATCAGATTCAGACACCCTTTTAAGTCAATGGAGGAAGCAGGCAAGCTTAGAGAGAGAATAATAACACTCTAAAATATATGATATGATATGATATGATATGATATGATATGATATGATATGATATGTGAACAACCTCTGTAAAGAGTTATTTTCTATCTGTTGCCAATTAAGGAGCCTCAAGTAATTATCTCAGTTGTAGAAATAATAGAATCATTTAGGTTGCAAAATACCCATAAGATCATTGAGTCCAATTGTTAACCTAACACTGCCAAGTCCACGACAAAACCATGTCCTTAAACACCACGTCTACACCAATTTCCTCTTGGATTATGGGGGCTTCATTCAGCTCTGAGGATACAGAAAAATATAACTTAAATGTTATTGTAGGTACCTAGACAGTTTTTGTGTCAAGATAGAAGCAGAAATATGGTCATATTTATTTATGTATGTATGCATGCTTACACGTGAGCACACACATGCACACTCACATTTACACATGTATAGAAGCAGGCTTCTCATAGATGAGAAGCAGTAGTCAGTCAAAAACTGGGGCTGGGAATAGACTTGCCAAGTCATGACAAATCATGTAAATCAACATGGCCAGCTGAAGCTAAGACCTATGTCTCCTTCTTCCAAATAGTGTGGAAATCTATGAGCAGTGAGACATAAAGGGGAGAAGGGGCAGAGGGAGTGGGGTAACAGAAAATTTAGATACTCAGAAATACCTTTGGGCACACTGGATTAATACAATGTTAGTGTATCTCATTAAATTGTGATCCAATTGTCTCTAGGCAAGCCTGGGGTGAAACCAGTAGGTAGATCAAATAATGGGGTCAGTTTTTGAGAATGACAGCTTTATTGGAAACAGAAACTAATATTTCTGGAGTTCAGTGAGAAAAGATTGAAAATTTATCCCTGTTACATCTTAATGTAAATAATTCTAACCATCCAAACCAAAATGGGTAATTTCCAAGTGAAGTTAATAAATAGGTAAATAAAGCCTTGTCATTCTGAGGGACAAAAGGATACTGTTGATTTTTTAAAGAATTTGGCAAGTGTTTAGTGATTCTCTGAGGCAACGGTTCCTGGTTTTGGCATAGGGATATTAGGATGTTAATCCTTCAACCCTGACTGCACCGTACTTAGGAAGAACAATGGGACACACAATGGCCCTCTACAATTAATCATGCTTCCTGCTTAAATAAAGATATTTGGCCGTCCCCATGATGTCTCATAATCCATCACATAATCCATTTCATAATACAGTATGTAGATACTGTAATCACACATGTTGCTCTGTATTACACATTTCCTTACTATTGTTATTATATAAATCTGGAAAAAATATTTAATAATATCATTAGGACTAATTTGTTCTTCTCACATTGCCTTAAGTGATTACATATTTTGGTTTTGATCCTGTGTTGATTTAATTTTCAATGCCTGAAGCTCCTCATTGATGATTCTATGCTTATTTGGGACTCTCTTGTTTTTCTTAACTAGTAGTGGTTAGTATTTAAATACAAAGGTAATGACACCAAAAAAAAAAAGGAAAGGTAATGTTGAGAAACATTTCTATTTTCAAGAAGAATAGAAATAGTAAAAAGAATGAATAGAAGAGACAAAACAAAACGAAAATATGTTAAATCCTATGATTTAATCATATGACAAAAACCATGCACACCAGTTAAGGAACTGTAATGAGTAAACTGAGATTATAAAAAAGAAAACACCCAACTTGCAGTACAACAAAAGAAATCATAAAAAGTGTATCTAAACACCTCTTAAAACAAGGTATAATTACTTTATATACTCCTTAATTTCAACCCCAATATATATACCCTAAAGCATATATATCTTATATTGGATATATTAAAGTCTGTTTTCAGAATTATTAGAAAGCTTCTTCAGCAATACTTCCACTGAATACTATATCAAACAAAAAATTACAGAACTAGGTATTTTATCTATCCTACTCTATAGTATCATTTTTTTTGTTGTTCTTGCATTGTTATAATATGCTTACTTAAATGAATTTAAATATAGCACATTTTAAAGAAAATATCTTCTTGACCTACTGTGGTAGGCTGACCCTGGCCAGAAGCTAAACCCCCACCCAGTTGTTCACTCAGTCTCTCATCAGTGGGATGGGGTAGCGAACTGGAAGTGCAAAAGTTGAAAACTCATGGGTCGAGATTAAAATGGTTTAATAAATGAAACTAAGTTTCACTAATAAGTGAAACAAAGTTGCACATATAAGCAAATCCAAGTAGGAATTAATTCACTATTTCCTATCAGTGGGCTTCCTGGCTCTTTCTGTCTTTGAAACTGAGCTGTTTTGCTGTTCTGTATGAAGCAGGTAAAAATAAGTGCAATTATTAACATTCATATTTATTCTGATTTTGACTGTATCAGTGAATGCTCAAATTTGAAAAAAAATACATAACTATACCAACTATAACAAAGAAAGAGGGAAGCAGCTGCCCTGGCATTGCTTCAAAGGCACAAGTATGGTATATCTTTGGAGGAAAATTTGCAAATGGGCAAGTTCTTTTTTTCAATTGAGAGATACTAAACCAGTTTAGGTGTTTTACTTCATGGCACGGCTGGAAAATTGTCAAATATGTAGAATATAGAATAAATAGATAACCTTATAAGGTGCAAATTTCACTAATAGCAGTTATAAATATATTGAAAAAAATGGGAAACAAAACCAAATTAAAGTAGTTGATTTCATAGCATTAATATGTTATTTCGAAACATGTCAAAAATCAAAGAAACAAGACTATGGTTTATGAATATTTTAGCAATAAAAAATATATGGTCTTTTAATTAGTATTAATACTACATATAGACTGAAAAACAAGCCTGTGTTTTTGACAACTGCAGACTCATATCTTCCTGTTGTTCCTCTCTGCTGGCAAATCAACAGGCTGCTTCTGCTATACATCACTCTAAGCTGATTTAACAGTAGTGCAGATACAATATGAAAGGCTCTAATAAATGCTTTTCATATCATCAGGTATCTTTGCCACCAGCAGGCTTACAAGGCTTGTTTAGTAATTTGAATGTAGAGACTGTCAGGGTAATGATAAATGATGTGGCCCATTACAGTGAAGGACATTATCAAAGCAACTAAAATTATGACTTTAAAAGTTAGTGAAAATATTTCACTAGATTTGGACTAGATGATCTCCAGAGGTCCCTTCCAACCCTGACCATTCTGTGATTCTGTGAACTAGAAAAATATGACAATGCATTGGTAAAATATTTTATCTTAGAGTTGTATCTTAGAAAGAATGTGCATTCAATAAGCAATAGAGATATCACATAAAATGAATTAGTATAAATACAGTATATTGAAAATCACTGTTGAAGCAGTCAGTAGTATATGCTTCTAATGTGGAAACTGAGGAAAAAATATGCAGAGGTAATGTGTGCAAAAACAGGTGGTTTTATTTAAGATTTCTCTCAATAGTGAAGTGGGTGTGCATGTGACTGCCTATAGGTAGGTGTGAGAGTGGGAGAGGGCTACACAGTGACTTAAATTCATGGAGAGTTAAGGTAGCAAATCGCTTCTCTGATGCATGAATAATGAAACAGCATCCTTGACAAATACACATTTTGTGACTATTACTGAGATAAAATTTAACAGCCAAATTAGAAATTATTTTCTATGTATCCTTTTTTACTGTATTTAAACAAGAACTTTCCAAACTTTTAATCAATGCTTTGTGGTTGTTTGTTTTTGGTTTTGTTTTGTTTGGGCTTGGGTTTTTTTTTGCTTGTTTGGGGTTTTTTTTAGTTGCTTTGATTTGGCTTTTTTGGACATGGTCCAGACACTTGTATCTCACCTAATGAGAGCATCCTTTGGGAACTCTATGGCTTAAGCAGATTACCTTTTCCTTTTATCTCTCAATAACAATATGAACATTCAAACACCAATATTAAGTGCATGACCATTAAAAAAAAAAAAAGTTAATTGGCAGAAGATTATTATTCTAATAAATTAGCAAGTTGGGAAGAAAAATAACAATCTCAGACAGTGTTTTTATGAAGACTTAATTTTCCAGAAATACAACAGATCGCTCTATATTCAAATAAATCAGTATTGATTTTGTATATAAGAAAATACACTTACTTCACATATGTATTGAAATTATCTTTATAGGAATTTCAAGCTAAGATCTATGATATTATCTCCAAAACAAATATATTTCACAACTTTGTTTTATGTAGCATTCTAACTACCAATATATTTAGTCACCAATGCTATTAAACTATCAACAATTCCCAGTAATTAATGGTTCACGTAGCATGAAACAGTTTAAATACTTTTTGAAAATAGTTGAGTATGCTCAAATTTTCTTAAAATTTTCACTTCCAAACTATAGGTAATGTTCTATAAAACTCTTCCAATAACATGTTGCCAATTATTCACAACACATTACATTTTGAATTACAGTTATTATTTTTAGCATACATTTTTCATAAATTGTATCAGTATATTCTTCTTCACAGTCATAAAATTATTATGCATACATGAGAATACATGAGCTTCTCACACACTTGGCTAATATGCGCTTTTCTGGAGATACTACGTCCAGGTCTAAGCACAAAGCAGATTAAGGACAATCTAGGAAAGAGCAGTAAAAATTTTACAAAATATGAAACATGAAGAATCATGTTTGCCTTTTTTAATTCATAGGTAAGAAAAATTAATAAGCTGGTATACATACCAGTGAAAACTTTAGTTACTGACCAAGCCCAGAGACAGTATTATGAGACTCTATTGATCCAGCTATACTAATCTCATGAAATTTAATTAACACCTTTTTCAGTGGCTTTTGCTAGTGCCAAAATGGCCACATAGTTGTGTTTCTCATCATGTTTGCCTTGACTATTTCAATAATCTAAGTGATATATTGCACCAGTTACTATCTCACATCCACATCTCCTTTTCAATAAGTTGCTCATAACATTTTCTTCTGTAACATGTACTTAATAGAATAAAAACTGTAATTCTTACTGCAAACCACTAAGTATTAAGAAGTTCGTATATTGTACAGAGAGGTTTAAGAGACGTCAAGCTTTGCAAGATCTCTGAAGTGCTTCATATAACTAAGTAGCTATCAGACTTGGTGGAAGGCAAGACATTTTATAGGAAATAAGCAAAAATAAAATTGCACAGATATAATTTTTAATCTGAACCAATAGTATAAATCTGCTACACAGTAAATTTATTTTTTACTTTTTTTTATTTACAATACAAAACAATTCAGAATCATGAAGACTTAGTAGTTTGTGAACCATTAGTAGGACATTCATCTCATTTAATTCAGGTCACCTAAAAAGTCACTGAGCTAACATCCTTACTGCCTTATATTCCTTCTAGAGTCACTGGTGATCCAGAATACAGGTGTGAGATATCTCGGCAAGGTATTTACTCTCAGGTGGATCCAGTTTCTTTAAAGTGACTTTTGAAGTCAGTAGTTAGATTCACCTCACACATGATTGGAAAAATAGTATAAATGGAAATCAGAGATTCACAATTATGACTTTTTGTGAATACTATTTTATATTGTGAATAACTTCTGTAATTAGAAGCAATATGAACTTATTTAGCCTCATGTAATTATTGCAGTATGTCTTCCCTCTTTTTGGATGCCTAAGGGAGAATTTGGCATTTGAAGACACAAAAAGTGAACGTAACTGAGCTTACTTAACAATAAGTTTGTGAGGCCTCTACATACTAGTGCTTTAATGTAAAGCTCTGAAACAGCTTCCTTCAGGAACAAATATGAAGTACAAATATTTACAGGTAAAACAATTCAAGGTGCACAAACCTGGTTTTCCTTTCCTTGACCGAGATAAGGGGGGAGAAAAATGTCCTCATAAAATGAAATGGGTTCACTGACAACTTTCCCTGAGAAATATTTTGTATGATAGGAATATGCGATACATTTCAAGCGGTGAAGTTAAAACATCATCAACAACAAACCCCCTCAGCTACTCAGTAATTTTTGAGGTTATTGGTGTTACCTTGCTTAAAGTAAATAAAGTATAAAAAAATTCATATGCTGTGTATTTTTTTGTTTATTTACAGTTTTAATGAGAAAAATTAAAGAGTAAAAAGAACACAGCAACTCAGCTGTACAAAGGGAACTCCTGTAGATCTCATTATGTTTGCAGTATTACACTGCCTGCACTGAACACAAAGACACACATGAATGCTAGTCTGCTTTTATTATACTCGTAAAGAGCAATCCAGGCTCATAAAAAGTTTAGCTGGCAACTTTGTAAAACATAACAGTTTGTTTGTAGTGGTTCCTTCCCAAAAAATAGCTAGCAGCTATTTATGTTACAACTGCTTTATTTGTCACTGTGCAGTGACTATTCTCACTCTAGTCTAGTTCATAAAGAGCGGAACTCTCCTCTCTTACCTACTGCTTAAAACCAAATGCAAAAAAATAACACGTTCAGTGTATTCTAAACATTAAGTATTACAACTGGCTGGATAATACAGGAGTCACCTTTAGACAGATGTGTTCAAATTCCACTTAGATGGTTCTGTACACTTTATTCTTCCTTTTCTGAATAATTCTTTATAAACATATTGTTCTCACAAATATTTAGAGAATTTATATTCTCATTAAAAATACTAATTTTTCATGTGGGCAGCTAGAGTCTTTGTTCATTTGTTATTCATCACTCATTTGCTTGTATTCCCATTTTAAGAGTTTCAGTTATACAATCACAAAAAAAGATTATGTGTCACCTAGTAGAGCATTCCTGCACTGAAATGAAGAATAGCAATAGGGAATAACCACAGAAGTCTAAGAACACTCACAGACTGCATTTTATTTCGTTTTTCCATGGGAACCATTAACAGCTAAATAATACATTTTTAGAAACCTGTACTGGTTCACAAATAATCACAGAATCATAGAATGGTTTAGGTTGGAGGAGACCTTAAAGACCATCTAGCTCCAATGCCCCTGCTATTGGCAAGAGCACCTCCCACTAGACCTGGTTGCTCAATGCCCCATCCAGCCTGGTCTTGAACACTTCCAGGGATGGGGCCTCCACAGCTTCCCTGGGCAACCTATTCCAGTGCCACACCACCCTCATAGTGAAAATTTCCTTCCTAATAGCTACTCTAAATCTACCCTCCTCCAGTTTGAAACTGTTACCCCTCATCCTATCACTGTGTGCCCTTGTACAAGTCCCTCTCCAGCTTTCTTGTAGGCGCCCTTCAGATACTCCCCGGAGCCTTCTCTTCTCCAGGCTGAACAACTCCAAATGTCTCAGTCTTTCTTCACAGGGGAGGTGCTCCACCCCTCTGATCATCTTCATGGCCCTCCTCTGGACCCAGTCCAACAGGTCTATGTCTTTCTTATGCTGTGGGCTCCAGAGCTGGACACAGTACTCCAGGTGGGGTCTCATGAGAGCAGAGTAAAGGGGCAGAATCACCTCCCTTGACCTGCTGTCCACGCTTCTTTTCATGCAGCCCGGGATACGGTTGCCCTTCTGGGCTTCAAGTACACATTACCAGCTCATGTTGATCTTCTCGTCCACCAACACCCCAAGTCCTTATCCTCAGGGCTGCTCTCCATCCATTCTCTGCTGAGCCTGTATTTCTGTTTTGGATTGTCATGACCCACGTGCAGGACCTTGCACTTGGTCTTATTGAAATTCATGAGATTGGCATGGTCCCATCTCTCAAGCTTGTCCAGGTCCCTCCGAATGGCATCCCTCCCCTCCAGCATGTCTGCCCCACCACACAGCTTGGTATCATCAGCACACTTGCTGAAGGTGCACTCGATCACACTGTCCATGTCTCCAGCAAAGATGTCGAACAGCATGGCTCCCAGTACCAATCCCTGAGGAACACCACTCATCACTGCTTGCCACTTTGACATGGATCCATTGACCGCAACTCTTTGAGTGCAACCATCCAGCCAGTTTCTTATCCACCAAGTGGTCCATCCACCAAATCCATGTCTCTCCAATTTAGAGACCAGGATGTCATGTGGGACAGCATCAAATGCTTTGCACAAGTCCAGGTAGATGATGTCTGTTTCTTTCCCCTTATCCAACAATGCTGTGACACCATTGTAGAAGGCCACCAAATTTGTCAGGCATGATTTGCCCTTAATGAAGACACGATGGCTGTCACCAATAACCTCCTTATTTTCCATGTGCCTTAGCAGAGTTTCCAGGAGGACCTACTCCATGATCTTGCTGGGGACGGAGGTAAGACTGACTGGCCCATAGTTCCCTGGGTCTTCCCTTTTACCCTTTTTAAAAATGGGGGTTATGTTTCCCCTTTTCCAGTCAGTGGGAACTTCACCAGACTACCACAACTTCTCAAATATGATGGATAGTGTCTTGGCAACTTCATCTGCCAATTTGCTTACAACCCGTGGAGGAATCTCATCAGGCCCCATGGACTTGTGCACCTTCAGGTTCCTCAGATAGTCTTGAACCTGGTGTTCTCGTACAGTGGGTGGTACCTCATTCTCCCAGTCCCTGCCTTTTCCTTCTGCAGCTTGGGCAGTGTGGTTAGAGCCTTTCCCGGTGAAGACTGAGGCAATAACGTCGTTGATGACCTCAGCTAATCTGTTTGCATAAAAATGGCTTACCTTGTTAGATAACTTATTCACAAAATAGCTTGACAGTTTCTTTATTATGCCTTCAATCATGAAAAAGCTCTGAACAACTGACTGTCAGGATTTACTCTATTTTTACTATATAAAATCTGTATTTCAAATAACTTGCATTGGAAGAAAATAAAAAAAAAAAAAAGGAAAAAGAAAAAAATTGCAAACCCAAACCCTCATCTACTGGTTTTAATTTCTCTATTAGAATCATAACATTATGGAACCATTTAGGTTGGAAAATACCCTATGATCATGGTGACCAACCTTAAGCCTAACACTGCCAAGTCCACCACTAAACCATGTCCCAAAGCACCACATCTACAAGTCTTCTAAATACCTCCAGGGATGGTGATTCAACCACTTCCCTGGGCAGCCTATTCCAGTGCTGGACAACCCTTTTGGTGAAGAAATTTTTCCTTATATCCAATCTGAACCTCCCTTGGTGCAACTTGAGGCCATTTCCTCTTGTCCTATCACTTGTTACTTGGGAGAACAGATCGACCCCCACTTCTCTACAACCTCTTTTGAGGCAGTTGTAGAGAGTGATAAGGTCTCTCCTCAGTGTCCTTTTCTCTAGACTAAACAACCCCAGCTCCTTCAGCTGCTCCTCATAGGACTTTTGCTCTATACCCTTCAGCAAATTCATTGCCCTTCTCTGGACATGCTCCAGAATCTCAATGTCTTTCTTGTGGTGAGGGGCCCAAAACTCAACACAGTATTTGAGGTGGGGCCTCACCAATACCAAGTACAGGGGCACAATCACTTCTCTAGTCCTGCTGGCCACACTGTTTCTGATACAAGCCAGGATGCTATTGGCTTTCTTGGTACACTGTCAGCTCATATTCAGCCGGCTGCCAACCAACACCCCCAGGTCCTTTTCTGCCATGCAGCTTTCCAGCCACTCTTCCCCAGGCCTGTAGTGTTGCATGGGGTTGCTGTGACCCAAGTGCAGGAGCCGGCACTGGGGCTTGTTGAACCTGAGATAACTGGACTCAGCCTATCAATCCACCCAGTCAAGATCCCTCTGTAGAGCCTTCCTACCCTCAAGCAGAATAACACTCCCACCCGACTTGATGTTGTCTGCAGTCTTACAGAGGGTGCACTCAGTCCCCTCATCTAGACCACTGATAAAGATAATAAGTAGAACTGGCCCTAATATTACTCCTGGTGAACACCACTTGTGACCAGCAACTGTATTTAACTATTGCACCTTCTGCTCTCAGCTCATCCACAGAGGCAGTCAGTTCATCATCAAAGGGATTGAGCTTCATCAAGAGTGATTTTGCCTTGGTAAATTCCTGCTGATTGCTTGTGATGACCACCTTCTTTCCACATTTGAAAGCATATTCCAAGAGGACATGCTCGATGTTCTTTTCAGGGTCTAAGAAGAGCTTGAATAGCTTATAGCATCCCAGGTCCTCCTTCTTGCTTTTCTGAAAGATGTGCTTTATATGTTTTTTTTTCAGTCTCCAATAGTCTCTCCTTATGTCCAGGATTTTTATATAAGGAAGGGGATACTGTTGTGAAAAACTGATGGAAAATGAGAAAATATGGGCCTGCTGTTGAACGAGACAGCTGCCATGGTGACAGATGATGCAGAGAAGGCGGAGTTACTGAATGCTTTCTTTGCTTCATTTTACTACACAGGCCAGCCCTCAGGAGTCCCAGACTTTGAAGGCAACAGAGAGAGTATGGAGGAAGGAAGACTTTTCCTTGGTTGAAGAGGATCAAGTTAGAGATCAGTTAAGTAAACTGGATATCCAAAAGTCCATGGGTCCTGATGGGATGCACCCGCAAGTGCTGAGGCCACCCTCCATCACCTTGGAAAGGTCTTGGAGAACAGGTGAGGTGGAGGAAAAGCCTGGAAAGCCAATGTCACTCCAGTCTTCAAAAAGGGCAAGAAGGAAGACCCAGGAAACTACAGGCCACTCAGCGTCACCTCCATCCTTGGAAAGATGATGGAATAGCTCATTCTGGGTATCATCTCAAAGGGTCTGGAGGAAAATAAGGTTATCAGATGTAGTCAACATGGATTCACCAAGTCATGTCTGACTAATCTGATAGCCTTCTACAATAGCACGACTGAATGGCTAGATGAGGTGAGGGCAGTAGATGTTGTCTACCTTGAAATGTCTGACTAATCTGATAGCCTTCTACAATAGCACGACTGAATGGCTAGATGAGGTGAGGGCAGTGGATGTTCTCTACCTTGAATTTAGCAAGGTTTTTGACACCATCTCACATCATCCTCACAGGCAAGCTTAGGAAATGTGGGTTAGATGAATGGACAGTGGGGTGGATTGAACAGTGGCTGACAGAGCTCAGACAGTTGTGATTAGCAGCACACAGTCTAGTTGGAGGTCAGTAACAAGTGGTGTTCCCCAGGGGTCAGTACTGGGTTCAGTCCTGTTCAATATATTCATCAATGACCTGGATGAAGGGATAGAGTGTGCCATCAGCAAGTTTGCTGATGACACAAAACTGAGAGGGGTGGCTGACACACCAGAAGGCTGTGCTGCTTTACAGCGTGACCTGGACAGGCTGGAGAGTTGGGTGGAGAGAAACCTTATGAAATTCAACAAAGGCAAGTGAAGGGTCCTGCAACGTAGAGGGGAATAACCCCATGCATCAGTAGAGGTTAGGGAATGACCTCCTGGAGACCAGCTGTGTGGAAAGGGACCTGGGAGTCCTGGTGGACAACAGGATGACCATGAGCCAACAATGTGCCCTGGTGGCCAAGAAGGACAATGGCATCCATGGGTGCATCAAGAAGAGTGTGGCAAGCAGGTCAAGGGAGGTTATCGTCGTCCTCTACTCTGCCCTGGTGAGGCCTCATCTGGAGTATTGTGTCCAGTTCTGGGCTCCCCGGTTCAAGAAGGACAGGGAAGAGAGCTGGAGAGGGTACAGCAAACAGCTACAAAGATGATTACACAGAATCACAGAATCATAGATTAGGGGACGGGAATATCTTTCTTATGAAGAAAGGCTGAGGAACTTGGGTCTTTTTAGTCTGGAGAAAAGAAGACTGAGAGGGGATCTTATCAATGTGTATAAATACTTAAAGAGAAGGTGCCAGGAGGATGGGACTAGTCTTTTTTTCAGTGGTGTCCAGTGATATACAAGAAGTAATGGGCACAAACTTGAACATAGGAAGTTCCATTGAAATATGAGGAGGAACTTACTTTGAGGGTCGTAGAGCACTGGAACAGGCTGCCCAGAGAGGTTGTGGAGTCTCCCACTCTGGAGACATTCAAAAGCCGCCTGGATGCCATCTTGTGCAACCTGCTGGAGGTGACCCTGCTCTGGCGGGGGGGTTGGACTAGAGGTCCCTTCCAACGCCTATCATTCCGTAATTCTGTGATTCTGTAATGGATGGTATACCTACACAACAGATATTTAGTTAGAAGAGAAAAAAATACATAGTGATGGCTATGAGAATTGTTACAAGGATTTAGTAACAGCTGTATATGAAAACAAATAAGTTTTTTCCACAAGATTTGCAAAGTGAAAAAGGAGAAAGTATTTAGATGGACAGATACAGATATGTGTATAGATCATGAGTTGGAACAAAAGAATAATCCTAACCCTGCAGAACCAAAGACGGGAATGCAAAACTGGAGAAACTGCACACTGAGATAAAATGGAATTTGAATTTGGGTTTATCTGTCTAAAGACTGGTAAAATTCAGTGATAAATTAAAGGAAATATTAAAAAAGCAAAAAAAGAAAAAAGTTTTGATAGCCTATTCTGAAAGAAAATACAGTAATATACATATATCAACTGTGTAAACCAGGAGACTGAGGGAAGACTTTGACAAAAAATCCGAGGAAGAGCAACTGAAACTAGCAGTGTCTGACAGAGAACAATGGACTGTAGTTTTAAGAGGTCTATGATTAAGTACATGGATAGAAAAATAGGATTGGTGGAGATAGTGGTTGAAGAGGACGAAAGGGTCAGCAGACACAGAAATACTTTTTACAAAAATAATTTGCATATATATTTAAATTTTTCATCAAAATGCGTAGACACTATCAGCTTAAAGGTTTCTCAGGAATTTAAAGACCATTATTTCCTCTCCTTTGAATACTGATACCCTAAATCTATTTTTTTTCTTTTTTTACCTTTCTTCACACACAGTTATGTATATATAGCAGCCATATATATGTATGATTATTCACTCTTCTTCAAGGTACCACTAGTTTATTAGTTGATACCCCTTTTTCTAAAAAATAGAAAGAATTCAGGAACATGAACAAGGGAGATATAACCAATGAGTAGAAGAACAGTAAAACCCTTCTTGTCATTTCTTGCTATCATACTGTATAAACAGAACTGATACTACTTCACTGAACTTGTCTACATAAACATATTGATATGCCATTTAAAGCCTAAAGTTTCGTGTAACAGAAATCTCAATGGTACTCTAAAATGTGACGTATGAGATGATGCACAACAGCCAAGTGTGAAGCAAATCTAAACTTCCTCTTTAAAACACAGAATCTTGGTCAAGACTTTGAAAAAATGTAAGCAATTTAGGACAGTTGGTTTCACTGCGGTTTGCTTCACTGATTGTGCTGTAACAGGCCAGTCCACAGACTCTCACTGGGAATGTTTTACCTTGTGGAGTTTGTTTTGCAAAAGATGCAAGACTTCATATCTTTAAATAGGCCATTCAGTTCAAATGTTTATATCCATTTACTGAGCTACTGGCATACAAAGAAGCACAAGGACATGTACTGGAAGCATGTAAAAGGAAGCACAGGGTCAGTCACTGAGGGGAGTTTCAGTCATCATGGGGAGCTGCTCCAGAGCCGGCCTGACCAGCAACAGAGTGGTGGATCTCAGTGCACAGGGGGATTTCCTGAGGTAAGAAAACTCTGGAGCAGTGGAGAGACCTGCCAGGAGCTGGCAGCCTTTGGGGGAGATGCTGACAAGGCCTGGGCATTACCAGAACAACCATGACCACTCACACACTTACAAAAAGCAGCCCGGGGAGCATGAGTGACCAGAAGCAGGGCAACCAGAACAGGGTGTGGTGCAGCAGTTTGTGCAGCAGTTCACACAGGAAGGGCATAGTCACCCTACCAGCTCAAGAGATGAGTTCAATAAGTGGTCATCACCCTCCCAGAAGGAGCTCAGCTATGGTATCCACCCAGCGGAAAGACATGTCTTCTGCACTCAGCAGAATGGATGTGGCAACCCAAACAGAGCTCCCACAAAAACATGCAGCCATCTAGGTCTCCGGCTGCAGGGAGTGCCAGAGCCTTTTGCTGGTAACAGCTGGCAGTAATGAGAACAGCTGTGTGAGGAGTGACTAGGTGGACGACCTGCTCAGCCTGGTGGCAGAGCTGCAAAAGAAGTAGAAAGGTTAAGGAGCATCAGGGAGTCTGCGAAAGAGATAGACTAGTGGAACTATGCTATGCTCTCCCTGAGACAGAAATGGGAACAACCACCAGGAAAAAAACCAAGATCAAAGGGATGCTGTATCCTCCTCCTGACAGGCTGAAGGCAGTAGCTAAAAGGAAAGGAGTGAATGGAGGAAAGTCCATGCTCGGTGAGGCAGGTGAAGACCCTCCTTTACTCCCTGCCTTCCCAGGTGCCTCTGTACAACAGGTATGAGGCTCTGGACGTGGAAGGCCAATCTATGGATGATGTGGACAACAGTCAATCTACACCACAGGTGTTGCCAAGGTCAGAAAGGCCTGCCCCCTGTATCATGACCACTTCCACAAAGAAGAGAAGACAGGTAATAGTAGTAGGCAACTCCCTTCTGAGAGGAACAGAGGGTCTAATATGGTGGATAGACCCTCCTTTTAGGGAAGTCTGCTGCCTCCCCAGGGCCTGGGTTAGGGACATCACTATGAAACTTCCTAGTCTGGTATGGCCCTCAGACTATTACCCATTGCTGCTCTTCCATGTGGATGGTGATGGAGTCGCCACGTGTAGTCCAAGGGCAATCAAAAGAGACTTCAGGGATTTGGGATGGCTGGTATGGGAATCTTGGCCACAGGATTTTTTTTCCTCTCTCCTTCCAGTTGCCGCAGTGGCGCTGGAAGAAACAAAGCCCAGCCTATTAATACATGGCTCAACAGTTGGTGTCACAGCCAGTTTTGTTTTTTTTTGACAATGGGATGGCCTACATGGCACTAGGATTGCTAGTTACAGATGGGATTCACCTTTCTGAAAGGGGAAAGAGGGTCTTTGCTTACAAGCTAACGGGGCTCACTGACGGATCTTTAAACTAGGCTTGAAGGGGGAGGGGGACAATATCAGGCTTGCCCATGACAAGCTGTGGGATAAGATGCCAAGGTTAGAGGGACAGGGTGCTAGTGAGGGCCCTTAGCCTGTTGCTCTGAGACATGCTGGATACACTGCAGCACTTTTGAAGACTTATGGAGATAAGCCAGGGGCTTCTAAGGTAGTAGTAGTCAAGTGGGATACACCAGTGAAATACCTCAAAGGAATTAAGGGGTGTTCCTCTAAGAAGGTGATATGGCCAGCAGCCCAACTGAAGTGCCTCTACACCAATGCACACAGCATGGGCAACAAACAGGAGGAGCCGGAAGCCACGGTGCTATGACCTAGTTGCCATTACTGAAACCTAGTGGGATGAATCCCAAGACTGGAGTGTGGCTATCAATGGCTACAGGCTGTTCAGAAGGGACAGGCGAGGAAGAAGGGCGGGAGGGGTTGCCCTCTACATCAAGAAATGGATAGAGTGTGAAGAGCTGTCTCTGGAGAATATCCACAAGCAGGTTGAAAGCTTATGGGTAAAAATTAGAGAATGAAGCAACAAAGGGAACCTTGTGGTTGGTGTCTACCGCAGGCTGCCTGATCAAGGGCAGCCTATTGACAATCCAGCTACAGGAGGCATAACGCTCACAGGGTCTCATCCTGCTGGGGGACTTCAACCACTGCAACATCTGCTGGAAAAGTAGCATGGCAAGCTGTAGGCAATCCAGAAGACTCCTGTAATGCATCAAAAGTAACTTCTTAAGCCAGGTAATAGACAGCCCTACCAGAGATGTGATACTGGTCCTGATGGTTAGCAATGCAAGTGTGTTAATTGGTGATGACATCAAGATTGGAGGCAGCTTGGCCTGCAATGATCGTGCACTGGTGGAGTTGGTGATCCTGGGGGATATGGGTCAGGAAAAGAGTAAAATCAGGACCCTGAATTTGAGGAAAGAAAACCTCTAGCTCTTCAAGAAGTTAGTCAATAGGACCCCCAGGGAAACTGACATCAGGGACAAGGAAGCAGAACAGAGCTGGCAGATTTTTAAGGATGCTTTCCATAGAGCACAAGAACTCTAGATCCCCAGGTGCAAGAAATGAGGAAAGGAAGGAAAGAGACCAGCATGGCTGAGTTGAGACCTGCTGGTCAAACTAAAGGGCAAGAAGGAAAGGCACAGGCACTGGAAGCAGGGTCAGATATCCTGGGAAGAGTATAGGGACGCTGCCTGGTTGTGTATGGATGGCATCAGGAAGGCCAAGGCATAGTTGGAGCTGAACTTGGCAAGGGATGCAAAGAATAATAAGAAGGGCTTCTACAGGTATTTCAGCCAGCAACGGACAGTCAAAGAAAGTGTAACCCCCTTGACAAGCAAGACTGGCAAACTGGTAACAGCAGACAAGGAGAAGACTGAGGTGCTCAAACAATTTTTTGCCTCAGTCTTCACTGGCAACCACTCTTGCCACACCTCTTGAGTGGATGGACCACAAGGCAGGGACTGGGGTAGAAAAGTCCCTCCCACTGTAAGAGAAGATCAGGTTTGTGACCACCTGAGGAACCTGAACACAGAGAAGCCTATGGGACCTGACAAGATGCATCCCAGTCCTGAGGACATTCACTAATATGGTTACCAAGCCACTCTCCATGATATTCGAAAAGTCACAGCAGTCAGGTGAAGTCCTCAGTGACTGGAAAAATGGGAATATTTTTTAAAAGGGGTAGAAAATAAGACTCTGGGAACTACTGACGTGTCAGCCTCACCTCAGTGCCTGGGAAGATCATGGAACAGATCCTCCTTGAAGCTATGCTAAAGGCACATGGAGAACGAGGAGTTGATTCAAGACAGCCAGCATGGCTTCACCAAGCGCAAGTCCTGCCTGAGCAACCTAGTGGCCTTCCATGATGGACTGACTACATCAGATGACAAGGGGAGAGCTATGGATGTCGTCTGTCTGAACTTCTGTAAGGCCTTTGACATGGTCCCCCACAACATCCTTCTCTCTAAATTGGAGAGAAGATGGATTTGATGGGTGGACTGTTTGGTGGATGAGGAATTGACTGGATGGTAGCATCCAGAGAGTAGTGGTCAACGTCTCAATGTCCTGATGGAGATCGGTGACAAGTGGTGTCTGTCAGGGATCCGTATTGGGAAAAGTACTGCTTAATATCTTCATCAATGACGTAGACAGTGGGATCGAGTGCACCCTCAGCAAGTTTGTAGATGACACCAAGCTGAGTGATGCAGTTGACACACCTGAGGGAAGGGAAGGGATAACATCTAGAGGGACGTGGCCAAGCTCAAGAAGTGGGCCTGCGTGAACCCCATGAAGTTCAACAAAGCTAAGTGCAGGGTCCTGCACCTGGTTTGGGGCAACCCCCAGTATGAATAAGGGCTGGGAAATGAAGGGATTGAGAGAATTCCTGCTGAGAAGGTCTTGGGGGTACTGGTGGATGAAAATCTGGACATGCACTCATAATGTGTGCTTGCAGCCCAGAAGGCCAACTGCATCCTGGGCTGCATGAAAAGAAGTGTGGCCATCAGGTCAAGGGAGGTGATTCTGCCCCTCTACTCTGCTCTGGTGAGATCCCACCTGGTGTACTGCATCCAGCTCTGGAGCTTTCAGCACAGGAAAGAGATGGACCTGTTTGAATGGGTCCAGAGGAGGGCCACAAAAATGATCAGAAGGCTGGAGCACCTCTCTTGTGAGGAAAGGCTGAGAGAGTTGAGGTTGTTCAACCTGGAGAAGAGAAGGCTCTGGGGATACCTTATTGGCTTTTCAGTACTTGAAGGGGGCACTCAGGAAAGATGGATAAAAACTTTTTAGCAGGGCCTGTTGCGATAGGACAAGGGGGTAATGGTTTAAAACTAAAGGAGGGTAGATTCAGACTGGATATAAGGAAAAGATTATTTTTTTTTTAAATGAGTGTGGGAAACACTGGAAGAGGTTTCCCCAGGAGGTGTTAGATTGCCCAGTTCTGGAAATATTCATGGTCAGGTTCAACAGGGCTCTGAGCAACCTGATCTAGTTGAAGATGCCCCTGCTCATTGCAGAGGAGTTGGACTAGATAACCTTTAATGGTCCCTTCCAACCCAAACTATTCTATGATTCTATGGTTGTATAATATTTCTTCTTTTTCATTTTTGGTGGCAGCAAGAGAGAGATATTTTTAACATAAGGACACACTATGTTGGCTAAGGAAGACCTAAGGGGTTCAATACTGTGGATTGCCTACATAGTTATTTTGCAGTGGTTTATGCACACAGTAACTGTACAGATAATTAATTAAAAAAAGATTCTACTCTGATTTTATATAGTCTATAATCTATGTTCTATATATGAACTATAATCTAGTTCACATTCAATGCTTCAGGTCTCCCAGAATTTAAGGTAGCCATTTTCTAGGAAGCATTCTTAAGGAGTAAGTCAATGGCAGGAAAAACAGAAACTTGAACT
Organism: Ibidorhyncha struthersii; assembly: GCA_013398815.1. Lineage (NCBI taxonomy): Eukaryota > Metazoa > Chordata > Aves > Charadriiformes > Charadriidae > Ibidorhyncha > Ibidorhyncha struthersii. The sequence goes on along the minus strand of VZSZ01002504.1, from coordinate 324,258 downwards.
CTGTCTAATGATCCTCCTACTTGCAGTCATAGTTCATTCACTGCCTTGAACTGTGACATCTATTCAGCAGTCAGAAAAAATGTTCAGAAATTTTTGCATTCTTTCTAGGATCTTGCTACTAATGATCCATTGTCCCCACACTATAGATACACTAGAGATATCTTTGTTACTATGAAACTCAGCCTCAACATTTGTCCCTAAGTTACTGTAAAATTCCAAGAATAACTTTACAAAGGGGTAGAAGAAGGAATATCATCAAATGGATTTTTGAATAATGGCTGAGAAAGATCTATCTGAATAAATTTCCTCCTTTCTATGACGGTCTTAATAGAATGAGAAGTTGAAGAGTTAGTTTCACTGGATAAGCAAAACAGTTTATAATCTCTGAGTAGACGGCAACAGTCAGTTGGTATTACAAAATAAAAAAAAAAATCATCCTGTTTCAGAAATATTGCTTTCTTTTGCACTTGTTTTTTTATTCTTCAGACTGAGGGAATGATCCAAAACCTATTTTAACAAATAACCAGACTTTCCATTTCCTTCAGTGTGTTTTGAACCATGTCTTCAGTGAAAAAGTTCACTGTCCAAAGAAATCCACATTTAAAATTTATAATTTTGTAGATTCAATGCATTATATGGTATTGAGATGGGGTGTTGCAATGCACTTCTTGGAGTTAAAATATACATTAAGTGACTCTATACTGGACTTTGATATTAGGCTCTCAAGTAATGTTGGATTCAGGTTATTAGCTTGAAAAAAAAACACATGAAGGGAATGTTTTACTGTTAAATGTTGCAATTTGTCATTCCTAAAATAGGTTAGAAGTCATGTCTGTTGTGTTCCTCCTGACATGGTTACAAATGTGTGAACAATCTAAAGGTTGTTTGGAAAAAAAAAGGGTTTCTGCCAAAGTGCAGCACAGGTTTTAAGATTTTGATGTTGCTGTTTTCTAACCTGATTTATAGCTGTAGAAATGCAGAAATAATGTTAGGTCGTAAAAAATGTATTTTTATGATGTTTAGGGATTGCAATAGAAACAGAATCACATGCCCATTTTTTAAATTAAAATTTAAAAATAGAATGACATCACCCAGAAAGCCCCAAAATCACAATTCTTATTTGTGTTTTCATACATTTTACTTCATTCATGTTTTCCACATAATGCAGTTAAAAGCAAATGAAAAATCAACCAGACCCACTCCCCCAGTATGGCTGTAACTGTCATACAAAAAAATACTTTTTTTTTTTTCTGGCCTATGTACCCTTCCTAATGAGACAAAATATGAACTAGTGATTCCATTGATTACAACAGGAGCACAGGGGTCCAACTCCATTACACCACAGTTATCCACAGGCAATTAGGTCAGCCTTACTGAAAGGTTCTGACAAAGGTATTGCACAAAAGGAAGGAAGAACGATTGAGAAACTCTTTGTGATTCTAAAGGTGTGTGCAGACTACTCTTAATAAAAAGAAAATGGGAGAGTACCTTGTCATGAATGAATTCAGGATGTGACAGCACTCTGAACAGAAACACACCACTTGGTGTGATAGAATCTAGAATTTGTTTCTTAAGTGGGACTAGCATAGTGGGTGGACAATGATTTCTATTCTAAGGCTCCCTTTCTATGACACAAACACACTCTTCACACTTACAACAATTTGGGCCCTAGGACCTCTGGTTCAATTTAAACCAGCCTGTAGACCCAGGGGATCCAGACAGTGACTTCTGACCAGTGACCGTATCCATATCCTGGCTGGTAGTCTAATTTCCCTGCATAGCAATTCCTCCTTGGATTTCTTCACAGTGTGGAGATCTCCATGCGTGTTTCCCATCAAGGAACTATTGTCTTTGCTACTTGTTGTTTGTTGGTCATCCCCCCAGGTCAAACTATTTGACTTTCCTCATATCTAAAACCACTTAGTTGCTGCTATCTGACTGCAACAGTTCTATGCTTCTTTTTTCTTTCCCACACATAAATTGTTAATGAGGTCAGATGTAGTCCAGATCTTTTGGTAAGCTTTCCCCACAACAATTATCTGTCATTCTTTGCTTTCCCAGCATCAACTGGAATCATTTACTGAGTTAAAGCTGTGCAGACGCACTCAAGTTTTCACTTATGTGAGTAGTGCTTTTTGGTAGGCTTCAACCCATGACACGCCAAGTAAAGAACAATTATGCAATATGGGTGGAAGTGTGAAACTTTTAAATATTTTACTGGTTTTCCTATATATGGTTATTTTATTTGCTAATTAAGCAAATTTAAACCATATTAAGGTAACCCGCTGTCCTTCAGGAATGAACTGCTCCAACTTGGGTCCCCTGCAAGCACAGTTCCTGCCAGAAAGCCTGCTACAGCATGGGCTCCTCTCCACAGGCTGCAGCTCCTGCCAGGAGCCTACTACTGTCTGGGCTCTCCACAGGCTGCAACTTCCTTCAGGGCACATCCACCTGCTGCAGTGTGGGGTCCTCCACAGCTACAGTGTGGATATCTGCTCCATTGTGGTCCCCCATGGGCTGCATGGGGGGCAATCTGCATCACCATGATTTTCACCACAGGCTGTAGGGGAATCTCTGCTCCAGCACCTGAAGCACCTCCTCTTCCTCCTTCTTCACTGACCTGGGTCACTGGGCTGTTTCTCTGACATTTTGTCACACTTCTTTCTCAGCTGCTGCTCAGCAATTTTTTACCCTTTCTTAAATATTTTATTATAGAGAAACTGACAGCATCACTGTTTGCTTCAGCTTTGACCAGAGCCATGTCCATCTAGGAGACAGCTGGAACTGGCTCTGTCTGAAATGGTGATTGCTCCTCGCAGAAGCCACCTCTGCAGCCTCCCTTTCCAGTACCAAAACCTTGACACATAAACACAATACAGGCATTTTCTACGTAGACAAAGAAAAGTTATATGTGCAGTCTAACTGTTTATGGTTTCCCATGAATACCACTAATATTAACAACCACAAAAATGTATTAAGTAACCATGTTAAGTCACACACCATAACTACTTCCTGGGCAAAAGCTGACCACTCATAAAGATATACAGACATATTGAAAGTCTCTGAAAACAACATGATGTGTGGTTTTAGTTGTTGGTTTGGTGTTTTTTTTTTAATTTACAAAGCTCAACTGCATCTAAACCTTCAGTACCTAAAGTTGTGGATGAACTGGAACCCATAAGCAAACAAAGAAACAAACAAACAAATAATCTTTAGAGTGCAAAGTGAGCTTTTGGTTGCAACAAGGTGTCTGAATGTATGTATGTAAAGTTCATATTTCCCAGGCCCTAGAACTGCACAGAAGACAGCATCCAACATTATACAGAATGAAATACATCACGTCTCAGAACAGGATTCAGGTGACTAAACATGAGCATCTAGTACTTGCTGAGATGCCCTAAAGGTATGCCACCTGGCCTCTGGCTATTCCGCAGAAGCACACTGCTTTCTTATTGGTTCAGTGTCCCCTTTGTGAGGCTTATGTGAATGTCCTGAATGCCTTAAGGCATCTCAGATAGCATTCCTGTGTCTTGGCAAATGAGTAAAGTCCCAGAAGGCTGGCACTTAAAAGTTAGATTTTCAGCTGCCTAAGTATTTGACTAAATATATACTAGTGTGTGTAAATTTATTAAAATGACAGAAGGTACAACATAGGTATAAGCCAACTGTTTTAAAAATCATTATGTTTTATAAAACAGAAAAGATATTAATATCATTTAAGTGTTTGGCGTTCTTCAGTGATACTATATTTTGAAAAATATATAACCCCTGTGGTAATTTTTATTGTTCCTTTTATGTTCTTTTCCAGAGCATCATAAAATTCAGAAAAAACACAATATTTTACAAGTCATTTGTCATGCAGTCTTATCACTCCAGATAAAATTGCTTTTTCATTGAAGTATTTTCTTTTGGTTTCATTTTTTACACAGGCTCCCATATACCCACTATCCGTTGTCTCTGGTTCATAGGATTTACACAGTCCACTGCTCTGTGAAGACTGTGTTGCTGAAGGTAAAGTAAGTGTCCGACAAAGATGTAAGTTTCAAATTCAAGTCAAAACTCCTTTAAAAAAGCAAACCAGCTCTACCCAGCTCTGGTGAGGCCACATCTGGAGCACTGTTTCCTGTTCTGAGCTCCCTGGAGAGACCTGCATATCCAGTGAGTCCGATGAAGGTTCATGAAGATGCTCATGTGAGTGTTTGTCCTATGAGGAGAGACTCAGAGAGCCATGACTGTTCAGCCTGGAGAAGAGAAGGCCCTGGGCAGGATCTCATGAATATATTTAAATACTTGAAGAGAGAGTGCAAAGAAGACAGAGCCAGGCTCTTTTCAGTGGTGCCCAGTGACAGGACTATAGGCAATGGGCACAAACTGAAACACGGGAGGTGCCGTCTAAACATCAGGAAACACTTTTTTACTGTGAGAGTGACCAAGCACAGGCACACGTTGCCCAGATAGACCGTGGAGTCTCCATTCTTGGAAATATTCAAAACATGAATGGACACAACCCAGAGTAACTTGGTCTATCTGACCCTGTTCTAAATAGGGGACTTGGCTGAGATGATCTCCAGAGATGCCTTCCCACCTTAGCTGTTCTGAAATTCAGTGAGAAAATTATACAGTTGCACAGCAAAGAATGAAATGAAAATGGCTAAGTGATCCTGGTAGCCTAAACTCTGCCCTCTCCTGCCTTTGAATGTATTCACACACATATACTTATAAAATAAAGACTGTGTAGAACAATATTCACACTTCTATCTTTCTTATAATATAAAGTTTATAAAACATAACTTTTAAAGATTATTAGACAGTGACTAGTGAAGTTTACAAGTCAATGCACCTATAAACTCAACTTTTTCAAATGTTCTATTTTAGTCATTGCCTGGCTTTTCATTTTGTATTTTATCTGTTTTGGAGTCTGTTTTTTTTAAATCATACTTACCCACATTTAAGACATAACTGCACAGAAAACTGTGTTTATAGAATATAGAATCATAGAATCATTTTGGTTGGAAGAGACCTTTAAGATCATCGAGCCCAACCATTAACCTAGCACTGCCACATCCACCACTAAACCATGTCTCTAAGCACCACATCTACAAGTCTTTTAAATACCTCCAGGGATGGTGATTCAACCACTTCCCTGGGTAAACTGTTCCAATGCTTGACAACCCTTCCAGTGAGGAAATTTTTCCTTATATCCAATCTAAACCTTTCCTGGCACAACTTAACATCGTTTCCTCTCGTCCTATTGCTTGTTACTTGGGAGAAGCGACCAACCCCCACCTGACTACAACCTCCTTTCAGGTAATTGTAGAGACCAAGAAGGTCTCCCCTGAGCCTCCTTTTCTTCAGACTAAACAACCCCAGTTCCCTTAGCCACTCTTTATAAGATATATATATATATATAGACACACACATATACATAAATAAATGAAAACCTGAATGATTAAAAAGTAGTGTTAGTGCAAATTAATGGAAAGACAGTGAAAATCAGGTAAACTAATAGATATTGTAACCTTGAAAGACAATGAGGTAGAATATAGTATTAGGACAAAACAAAATCTTTAACTATAACTTAATTTTTATTAAACATAATCTCACTGGAGAAAAAATTACAAAATGCTATCTAGAGTGAACTGTTTTCTCAGCCTCTGGTGTGAATGCTCTATGATAGTATAAAATACAAAGAAACATCATTTGGGAGCTTATTAAGAAAGTTCACAAGATAATGCAAGTGTCAGAAGATGCCTATAAAATCTTAACGATTTTTCTAATGGCAGCTGTATATCACTCCTGACAGAGTTTTAAGTGGATTTGTAGATCTACACAACTAGAAGGAAACCACTTCATCTAGTAGTGCAATATATTTTTAATTTAGTCTGAAAAAGTGTCTCCAAAGGTGATTTAGACAGATCATAAAACAAATTTTGTCTACAGACATTATAATGAAATGAAAATTATAATAGATTTTTAAACTGACAACATACTAAAATTAATGCAATAATGTGATGACAGTGATTAAGATAACAGGTAGATTTATAGGACAGTTTACACATGGAATGAAGTTTTCTAAAGAGTAAGCATTAAAGTGAAAACTGAAAAAAGCACATTGTGGATAAAAAAATCTGCACAGTAGTAAAGCTTCTAGTCTTCAAAGAGATTTAAGATGAGGTATAAAAAAGGAGTGTACTTTTTCTAATGTTTCTGTTAATTGAAAAAGAAAACTAAGTGCTAAAACTACTTAAAAAGCACTTGGATTTTTAATTAATAACTTTGCAGCTGTGTTTGGACAAAGCTTGTACCTTGAAATGGGAATTCAGCAATGATTACAAAGGTATACCCCCCCCCCTTTTTTTTTAAATTAATTACTTGGAGGCAAATTCCAGTTCGACGGGATTTTTCAAATCTCTTTGGTGGCCTAATGTACAATAGTCAATGTGAACAGAGATATGTTAAGACTGAGGGGTTTGAAAAGGTTGATTACTTAATAAGTTGTTAGAAAACACACAATGAGACAGTGAAAGAAAACATCAATATGCTTCTATTTTTATTATATGATGAAAGTAAAGCAAGGCAGCTGAGAACTGCAATAGAGTCACTGTCAGATCTATATTAAAAATCGAATGGCATTCATGTTTGAGTTAACATAATTAGACCTTACTGTTGATTTCAATATTCTGTTCATTTTCCAATGTGCAAGACAGTAGCAGCTGTGAAAAACAGATCCAAAGAACTTCTGAAGCTAGACACAGTTTCTGCCATTACAGAAACTGGGCAAAATTTCATCTGTGATATTATCAAATTTCAGGAAGAAAATACTCCTTCAATTTTCTAGTTTTATATTGAGGGGGAATTTCAGTGGTTGTCAATCATCTGTTTAAGAGAATGGGTCATAATCTGTACTCCAGCCAATTATGATTGGAAGTATAAATGACTGATTTAGTTATATCATTTTAGTAAATACAATGATTCCTTCCAGCTTGTACTGATAATAGTAATATTGAAATAATGCCTAGATATATCAATATGGGATTGGTGCAGTATGCTTAGTAAAATACATATGTGTGAAAGAGAGACCATACTCATGATTTAAACATATGAGAAACTGAGAGGAGATACTCTAAGGGCAAAAGTTATATGGGACCTGAATATCCAAATGGAATTGGAAACATACTTTGTGGCCGATATTATCCAGTGCAGATTGTTAATGTCAGCTCATGTCTTTTCAGCGCTGCTGAGAAATATGAAATTTGCTGCCCTCAAGGGTTAGATGGCTGTGGTTGGGTTGCTTCTTTTCAGTAGAAAAGAGGTGGAAAAGGGGATCAAACCTGAAGAGCTGGTACTTGCTGTTCCAGCTGCTCTGCAGTGTGGGTTGGGTGTGTCTTCAGAGCCGAGTGGCATGCTTTTTTGCAGTCACCATCTCATACTTTTTCATTGGTGGAAGTAGCGGTGACCTACAGGCCATGTAGAAGTCAACAACCTACTTCGTCTATGTGCCTCATCAGACATCCACCAACCCCATAGAACAGGATAACAGCTCTAGATAACAGCTGGGTGATCTTCATGACAGCTTGTGAGAGCTGAATATCTCTCCCTTCAAATTTAACCCGGACAAAGCAGGGAGTAATTTACCCATTTGTGGAATAATAGCTGAAGTGACTTTCATTTTTTCGTTCTCTCATGTAGAATTTTGTTTGTCTGTTTTTGAAATAACACTACCCATTAAATTGCATTCTTAAGCAATTCTCCAATCGTTTAAGTGTGCAAATTGCTGATTTTTAAAAATGTAATACTAATCATAGTTGCAACATACCGGTGCAAAACTAGAAGCAATAAGAATGTATAATAAAACATTTAAGGCAGAATTTGGTTGCATAATGCCAAAAATCTCAGTGTTTGTGTCTCACAGCATAATCCTCCATTTCCAAAATATAAGTGGGAATAATAAGTGTGAATAACTGATAATAAAACATCAAAAGCAGGTAGAAAAGAAAGTATTCTAAATACTTTGAAATGTTCACAGACACTTTGTCTAGAACTTCCAAATACTATGTTGATGAAACACAGTTACTAAACCCCCAATAAAATATAAATAAATAAAAATGTGCATTAACTTCTATTGAAAAACAGATCATTACTATTTTGCAAAAGGAATTATGCTGAAATGTAGACAAGGGTGGAAAGAAAACAAATACAAAACAAATTGATTCTTTGTAGTTAAAGAACCAGATACATTGGGAAAATGCCAGCAGCTGCTTTGATGCAGGGGATATTATAGCTCCCTAATTCTCAAAGTGACGAAATCCCAGTGATCCTTATAATCTTTAAAATATACTGCAGATATTTTTGGCAAAGTTCCTAGTTTTGAAGGAGTGGATTATTATGAGTGGTGAAAAATTTTGTGTTGACCGGTCAGTTTAAAGCTTAAGAATAGAAAATAGAAGATATTTTGAAACAGTCTTCCAATAAAAAAAAAAAAAACAAACCCAAACAAACCAACCAAAAGAAAAACAGACCAAAAAAAAATCCCTAACAAAATCTCAGTAGGAGTTTATGTGAAAGGAACACTGTTGTGTTTACCTTCTTTAGCCTGAGAACATGACAAGTACTAAGAGAAAGATGTTTCCAAACTAGTTGATGTAAGTTCATTCGAATAATAATTAAATAAAAAGTACCAGGAAAAACCTCATACTAATATTCCTCCACAAGGTAAAGGCCCCTGTTTCATAGAGGTGTTTTTCAATGACAAGTCAATCTGAACTGTGGATATTCAACTTTACACTCTTGAAATATATCCTCAAAGCCCAACTGCAAGGGCAGCCTCTCAGGGCTGCAGCTGCCAAACTGAATGAAAAAATAGTTGTATCTATAACAAAACACGAAGAACATTGTTGAAAAACATAAACACAGATTCAGGTATTTTTATATAAATTTTGAGAAATTTGCTTTCGTGTTGGGATGGAGAAATGGGAGGAGAGCAAAGTTGTTTGTTTGAAAGGTATTTTAAAACAACAAAAATAGGAGTGTTCTTTACTTTTCTACTGTATTCTCTGCACCAGAAAAGTTATCTGACAGCAGTAGCTGTAGTAATTAGATATAAGAAGATGGGGTAGATAGATATAGGAATTAAAAGTTAATAATATTAACTGTGGTAGTTGTGGTGAAAAAGTATTGAATTACTTATTTAATTTATTTGAAAATGACAGAGGCTAAAAACTGCCTGGAATTTCTAGATGAAAGTCTTTCTCTTGGAAAGATCGATGACATTAATACTGCATGAGTGCTATAGGTTGCAAGGGTCTCCTAAGATGAGGAATCAGACACTTCTAAGTCCCTTTGCAGAGACCACTGGAAGTCATGTCAGAGAATTATTTCAGCTATCTGCTCATTCTATAAGTCATGAAAGATCTGGTGTTGCAAGGGCACTGGAGCTCAGTGAAAAGGCAGTGGAAGACCTCCTTAGAGCTAGTATTCCAGTAGCAACTAACTACAGGAAGTGTTTTATCCTGGAGGTCACTCTTCAACCCACTTCATTCTGTGCAGACGTCTTTGCAAGTAGCAGTGATATACAGAAGATGGGATCCACAAACAAAATGGAAAATATTCTAAAAGCAGTATCAATGCTTTATATATCTTCTATTATATTTCTGCTCAATTACCTGTTTTGTTGTTGTTATTGCTGTGGTTTTGACTTATTTTGTTTCTATTGCTAATATACCATACAGGACACTGATATTGGTGAAATCATTACTGACTCCTAATGAAAGAGTAATATTCAGTTCTATGAAGTGTCTGGCACCACAGGTAACCAAGAAAATGGTACATATCTTTTGCTTTTTAAAGTTGACTACATGCAAATCATTTGGTAAGAAAGAAAGTTCTCTCTAATAAATAAGTAATTACCAAAATTATCCCTTCCCTTCCCTTCCCTTCCCTTCCCTTATGAAATTAGAAATATCTCTTTATAAAGAAAGTGTAGTAAAACCTGATTCTGTGTGAATGCACCTCCCCCTTCATTCTTTCAGTTCCACACCTGCTGTTCCTACTACCTCTGATTTTTTTCCTCTTTCATCACTTTTTGTTTCAAGTAACTTATTTTTTATCATTTTACAGTGCTGTGTGATACCATTGCTTCATCAGCTTCCTCCAAATTAGTAATTTTATTAAAATTCTTTCTCATCTCAGCAGAAGCACACAAGACTAATGCCATTTCTAACAAAATCCCTCTTGAATGGTACCTTTTGACCCCATCTTGCTTTTACTTTTGTGGTGGGTTGACCTCAGCCTGCAACTAAGCACCCAAGCTGCTCGCTCAGTCCCCGCCCTGCAGAGGGATGGAGGAAAGAACTGTAAGAGCAAAAGCAAGAAAAACCCATGGGTTGAGATAAAGACAGTTTAACAATGAAGGAAAGAGGAAAAAAAACCCAAGTGATGCAAAGGCAGTCACTTATTACCTCCCACCAGCGGCCCAATGCCTAGCCAGTGTCTGAGCAATGTGTATTTTGGAAAGACTACTCCCCAGTTTTATTGCTGAGCATGATGTTACACGGTATGGGATATCCCTTTGGTCAGCTAGGGTCATCTGTCCTGGCTGTCTCTGCTCCCAAACTCCTGCCCACTCCCAGCCGTCTCACTGCAGGGGCAGAGTGTGAAACAGAGGCCTTCATGCTGTACAAGCACTAGTCAGCAATAGTTAAAACATTGATGTGTTATCTACACTGCTTTAAGCACAAACGTAAAACACAACACAATATAGGCTGCTATTAAAAAAATTAATTCCAGCCCAGCCAGGCCTAGTATAATTTTTTACCTCTGATCTCGGTGAAAGGATTGTGTCTTACAGTTGGTATAAATTTGTTTGTGACATGCCTCCTTAGTACTTTCCAGTACAAATTCTGTGTTACTAAAATTTGATCCTACTAGAAGAATTACCTCCCTTTGTATCTTTTACCTGTTTTGTTCCACTACTTTTGATGGTATTCTTTATGCTCCCAAATTTTTCCCTTTGGTTGTATTTCATGATTGTATCTTCCCTTGCTTCTCCTCTGACTCTTGATTCCTCCCCCAGAGAAAGATACTGCTCTCTCCTTTGAAAATTACTATAGCATGGAGTTTTGCCTCTGATGCAGAAACAATGCTTTTCTCTGTTGTATATCCTACTTCTCTCATGCTGTAGCAACCATTACAATATCATGCAGTTTGTACTAGATGTCAAGAAGCAAGACTGATGAACTTAGGTTTGTACTTGCATAGAGCAGTTTAGATGTTGCACAAGAATACAAGCAGGAAGAAGCCAGGACTTCTTTTTCCGAGAGGAGTCGCTCTACCAAATATTACCTCACATGTGTGCATGTGCACCTTTCATCTCATCCTGTGACTTCAGCATTTTTTAAGCTGTATCACTGAGCAGCAAAAAAGTATCTGGCAAAGATTGCGCATCTTTTATGTGGACAAGACTATACCCTGATGAATTAGGAAATTCTCAGGGAAAATGGGAGCTATTGTTTTTAACTCATGAGGAGGAAGCTGAAATTAACCTATATACATCTTAGGTGAGTATTTCAATTCCTAGGCACTATTGTCGCATTCCTAAAAATGTGCAATGTATGAAGTTACACAGTTCCTCCCCTCACTTGAATAATGGGAGCTTAAGAGAGGGCTGTTGGAGTGCTAGTCCTCCGCATAAAAGTGAATTTAATCTAAGCCATCTGACTCAAATATGTTCTTAAATTTAGAACAGACACTATATGGTGTAGTTATGTTATTTTCAAGACTTTTCAGTACTTAGCAGTAGAGCTATCAGAAATGCACAATCTGGGAATATTACCATGATCTAATCTTGAGCGAACAAAGCTTCAACAAATTAATGTATTATGCCATTGAACTGAGGAGAGGCACTGTACTATGAAAGACTTTCAAATTTGTAATGCAAATTAGACAAAGGCAAACCAGACTTAAACATGCCTCTGAAACAGACGACAAGCTATGCTTTCTGAAATATGCAGTGTATTTTAGGGTATTCTCACTGTTTTCATTACGAGAAACAAAAATCCTATATAGCCATGGGTGACAGCTTGTACCATCTTCTGTCCTCTTTTCTTTTCAGAAACTGAAGAATTTTCTTTTGTTTTGTTTGGTTTTGTTTTGATTTGTTTTGTTTTCTTTAACAGTCTTTACCACAAAAGCCACACTCCTCCTTTTAATAGCAAGAGCCCTTTACACCCCTCTAGAATCTTAATATAGTTTCTCTCTCAGCCTGGGTTCGAGGCACTGGTGGTCTATAAAAGTCATTCTGCTTCTGCCCTCCACACTTTTTAGTAGAAGTTATTTCCTTGGGCAAGAAATGAATAAGAAAAAATTGCTTAATAGCTTTATGCTTAAATCCTGGTATGATTGATCTATAATCACACAGACTTTTAATACAGTATTGTTGCTAGTAACAGACCATAAGCTTTTTAGTGAATCTGCAAGGCCTCATGACTGAGGCTTGTCAGGCTTGCTCGAGTCTTAGCTTTTCTTGACATCCTGGTAGCTTGTTTTACTTGGTTTAACTGTGACAGCTAACTGACCAGGTGTCTAAGGGTAATTTGTTTGACTGCTGCATCTCTGCGCATGGTGCAACTATAGGTTTGTATAGGTAGCAGTAACAAGCAGTTGTCCTATGCAAACCGAGATATTTACAATCTGGCACAATGATGTAGAGAAAGACAGCCTGGGTACGATAACAGAGGCCTTGAGTAGTGGAAACATAGGATGTAGTATAGAGGGGCACAGGCACAAGATAATAAGAGATGAGGCACGGGCTTGGCCCTGAAAATGCCACAACTATGAACAATTAACCCACGGTTGGTTAAAAATACGCAGACTGGGATCTGGACAAGACTGGTTTTAGAGGTAAAAAGAGAACAAATAAATACCATCTGACATACACATAAGACATCATGTATGGTAAACTTGAATATAACATGGAGCTCAGACCAATGATGGAAGAGAAAGGTATGAAACTGTGTTAGCAAACATGTGAAAATGACCCTAGTGGATCCTAAGGTGATGAAAAAGAAACCACCAAGAAAAAGAAACCAGCACATTCCAGAGGACTCCAGATGCTGACAACTTGTTGTAATACCTACCATACCACCGAAATAAAAACACCAGTCTCCAGGGACTGGGGAGGAATGGAAGGGTAAGCATAACACAAGGAAAAGTCTAGGAAAAAAGGTGTGTGTATAACAATATTAAATGAATTATTATGTTTTCTTTTCTGTAAAAATTAGACCTAAATGTATAGTGATTCTTGAATTAGACTATCAAGATTTATATCACACTAACAATGAATTCTTGTCTCTCTCTCTATATGTGTGTATGGTTTCCTTCCTATTTGTCCATAAAAGATATATTGATCATAACACTTATATCCTTTCCAAGGTTCCTTAAAAAAACATTTAACTATTAAACTACTTATTCCCAACTATTTGTTTCTTTGGTTTATTTGTTTTTTTTTTCCCAGCTTCTTACTCTCAACAGCTACACTTTCTACAATCTTCTCTTTCTGGTCATTTGCCATAGAAATACCTTGTTCTTAGGATTGCTTTCTGAAAGACCCTTAAAGGCTGTTGAAAGAAACCATTGATCTTCTTCTCTTGTGTTACATCTTGCAACATAGTATTTCCTTCCTTCAAAGTAATTAAAGTTACAGCTTCACTTTCCTCCATCTGCAGTTCTTCTGTCATTATTAAGTAGGATCTCTGTTCTTACCCAGTCCCGCCTCCCTAACACTTGGTGACTTATTCCACTCTTCTGCGTACTTCTGCCACACTGATCCCACAGTCGAGACTTCAAAGAAATATCTGCAGTGGTAGCCTTAGAGAAATCTTTCTCTTCCTATTCAGAAATAGATGGAAGTCAATGTTACACTGTGCCTATGCACAAGCTTGGCAGATATAAGAGACAGAGTCAGTTACTGGATCTCCTTGCAGGCAAACACCGTACTGAAGGATCCCGAAGCTAGCCCCCGTCTTTGCCTGTGGGCAGAAACTGATGAAAGCCTGAAGCTGATATTTGATTCTGACTGCACATTTTGAATCACGAGGTCTCTTCTTGCACTGCATTCCCTGAGCTGACAGCAGAGTCAACTCTTGACTCTGCTGCTGGTCACTCTGAGGTTGTCATAGTACTGCTTGTGTTACACATACAAAATGTAGGAAACCTCGCTATAAAAACTGTGGTGGTAATAATTGGCCATTGTGCCTCAGATCTAGAACAGTTAGACTTCTAAATGCCTACATATAAAACTAGGATAAACTGAGTAAGAGGTAGATATATAAATACATATGCACATGTTCTATATTTTGGACTAAAGGAAAAAATAGAAGTTTAGGCTCATTTTTCAATTTGATGTAACATAAGACAATAAAAAAGTGTAGGAATCTATATTCTCTGAAAAAAGTGGGAATAATTAGAACAGGGAGGAAGATATTTCTTAAGTTAAAATTTTGAAGAAGATACATTGTACCACTTTTACAGCGTACAATACTTTAAGTCCTTTGTGAAAAATCAGTGCACAGGACTTCTGACTGTGACCCACCAAGGTGTAAATGATCTGTATTACATTTTCATGATTACGTATTTATGTGGAATGAGGTAATTGAACAGATTTACCACTTCACCAAATCATGAGGAAAATAATGACTAGTAAGATTAGTTAGATTTTGTGTTATAATTAATGAGGTCATGCAATTTCAAGATCAGCCAAGAAATTAAGAAGCCTATTAGCTTGCAGTGAATTTTGCTTTGCTAGAGGGGATATTTCAATAGCCTCAAATTTTCTTTAAAATATTTGTTAATTATATGAACTCTAATTAAAACAGTAGTATAATGAATTACATGAAAACCAACAACTGTAAAAAAATAGTTCTAAAAGTTATAACAAAACCCACAGTAATTTCTTTAAAGATGACTGTCAAACAAACATACACACATATGAATGGTTAAACAATAATAATCACAAGTGGTAACTCCAAAAAATATCACTTAGATACCTAAAGTGTGTTTTAGAGCCTACATTCAGAGGCATAATCCACCAATACCAAATAAAACCCAATTAAGGGTCCAGGTAGCTCAGACATCTGTCCAAAAAGCTATTGTGTCTCATGTTCTGCAATATGAATTCTGAGCATCACTGTCGTTAAAGAAGTTAATATCAAAATATACATCCTGCTTGAGGCTACTTGGGATTCAGACACTAAGCTTGTCTAGGTTGTTTAATAAAGGTTACATCAGCTGGAAACACAAAGGGTGGGCCAATAATTTAAAAGCTTGTTCTGAAAAACTGTTTTTCAGGTTCGCTTCTGTATATGAAAATATGAAATTGTCTTTCCCCATAAAGTGTCTTAAATGCCAGGAAACACCTCTTACTTCTTTATTTTAAATTGGGTCAATATATAACACATTCCCAGACAAGAAAAACCCTGATTGTAACCTAGTTGGAAAGGAATTCCCTTAAGACTTGTGATCCATGACTATAATTCCAGTTTTCTCAGTTTCTGGTTTCTGTTTCCGGTTTTATCCAGCTTGATATGAAACACAAAAAAAAAGTCCTGGAAGAAAAAGAATGAATAGCAGATCCCCTGCTGCTTACTAAAATCCTGATTGATAGGCTCAGCTTTCCCATGAATGCTGTACCCCTTGCCCCTGCTCGCTACTGTTGTACCATGGGGCTGCCAGTGGTGCCCAGCCCTGGCACCAGCGCAAAATCTCAGGATGAAGGAGGAAGGGGATCTTCTAACCTTGAACGTCACACTCTTCAGAGCGGTGGTGACTCACTGGAAACTCCCCTTCCCTCCTTCTCCTGAGAAAGGCTAAAATGGTCTCTTAGAGCCCAGAGGGACCTTGGAAGGGAATCACAACACCAAAGATGGGTATGTATTAGAAAAACAGCAATTTAAACTTATTCATTAGGCTATCCTGAGAAAAAAAAAACAAACATAATTTGGAATTTAGGACTGTTAAAAAATTAGACTAACAATATATTTTTAGCTGCATATTTATATTATCTTTGGCTCATAGTAGCACTTCAAGTACAATAGTGGTCTCTTTCTGACCTACACAGTTTGCAGTCCTAAATATACACTGGTCAAGTTGCTGTAGGAAAACGACAAACCCATCCAGGATACCCACAAGCTTACAGTTGGGATATTTTCCTGATGGGTAAGAGATAGAGATGCAAATCTCCTCAGTGAGATGGACATAAAGCCCAGGTCTCACCATCCCTTTTTGGGCAACTGTTGTAATTATCATGCAAGTAGGTTGCCTCTTCTGTGTTTAAATACCAAAAATTGCTGAATGGAAGTGAGAGAATTTACACTCTGAATCTGTTTCACAAAGTTGTTTAGCTTTTTTGTTTAGCCAAATGAGGACTCAAAGTCATGCAAAATATACAGTATTTCAGATGTACTGTATACACTGACTTTGTGACCCCCAACCTTTAAAGTATAGGATATGTCTATGCTTTACTCAGCATTTTAGGGATTCAACTTATGGAGATAGCTACCTGAGTTCACATTTTTGCAGAGCTGAGAAGACTGTATTGGTGTTCCATAGTTTACTTAGGTGTCCAGAAGTCAACAAGATTAATTTTGAAAGATATTGAATGTATAATGCACACAGTTCTAAGAAAAGAAATAGCAGAAATTTGGCACTTGTTAGAGCTTTCTTACATATAGTAATGGACATGGCTACAATAATGTTATGATAACTACCTGGGTGATTAGCAACATTCAGTCTAGACTAGTCAATCCCAGACTGATGTTATAATTTGCTTACCTGACAGCAGCCAATTATATAAAATGATCTTGAAATGACTACATAGCATGGGTAAAAGATAACACTTTGCAGACTTTCTGGTCTATCTATATATCTTTTTTCATTGGCTAAAACGAGTGATTGCCTGTGAGGGTATTAGCATAAATACACATGATAGGACTGAAGCCCTTGCTTTTTTCTTTACATTTGTTTCATCCCTAATTTTTATTTTTCTAGGGATAGTTGAAATAAAAGGTACTTTCTCTCTTCATATTCTTGGTTGCTATTTTGCCCACAAATCTGTACCTCTCCATAGAATTAAGAGCAGCTAATCAAGAAAACAAAAATAGTGAAATGATTGGGTTCTGAACATTCAAGGTTAAACTAACTTCAAAGGAGAGTAATTAGCTAAACTGTTGAATCAAAAGCAAACAAAACAAATAAAACCCCTGCAAACCTTAACCTCAGGAATGAATCCAGAAATAACACAAAGTGCACTTCAGAATTCAGTGTCAAAAATCTAAATTATGGAGGCTGGTTAAGAAGTTCTTAGAGAATCTGTGGTTATAAACAACCCATAAATAGAAAGTTTTCAAAACCATAGAATTAAATTTAAAAAAAATTAAATGACTGATGAATTTTGTATTTCTTTTCTTGTTTTGGTTTTGTTCATTTTTTGTTTCTTTTGTTTAGTACAAAAAGTTGAGAAAAAAGTATAGACAGGAGAAAAAAGAAATACAACGTCCCCTCTTTAGTAAACATTTTAACATAAAATCATTCCTAAAAGTAAGTAAAAAATAACTGAAGTAGTGGCAGAGGTGGAAATATAAAGATGAAATGATTTTTCAAGATAAAACAGAATTCATATTAATGTAATCATGTTGAGAGCAACACTTTAAAATGATTGTCAGTCCTTGTTTTTTCACAGTTGAAACATGTAGATGTTCAGTTACTTCATTAACCTTCATAATTTACTCTTAAAAATGTGTTTCACATGAGCAAAAAGTGGAGTCTGTAGCAGGCATGTGTGAAAGTAGGAGTAGGCTGCAATGGTGACCTGTGAGGGAAAGATCATAAGCTGCCTATTGAAATGAGGTCCAGTCTGCCTTGAGACAAAGCAAAACAGCAGTGGAAAATATTAACTGTGCCCCAAAACTTAACTATGCTATATCCAACTCGATCCAGTCAGAGAAACAACCAGGGCTCCTGCTCAAACATATCTAACAAAGGCACTGGCAGCTGTTTGGGGCTGGAGAGAAATGATCTTCCAGGCCAGGAAGCCCCTAAAGGCACCGGGATCTCTGGGCAACCCATGCCAGGGCAGAGACACCCCTGAGGGACTGCAGCGCACGTGGGTGACTCAGGCCAGGCAGTGGCACTTTGGAATGGAGCGGCAGGAATCATTAAAGACAGAGACATGTACCACCTCAACCTCCTGTGCTATGGTAATTCATCTGCCTGGCTGGATGAATTGGATAGACAGAGTATAAACTATGGTGAAAAGAAGTAAAATTGAGACAGAGGAGAGGAGAAAACAAATGTTTATGTAAGTGTATGTGCGGAAGTGTATGTATGAAGTGTATATTAGTGCTCTATTTTTTTTTTCTGAATACCTTAATCAGTGATCAGCACTTTGTGTTGGATGGCAGTAAATTAAGTTAGGTAAAATTCCCCTATTCTAGGGTTTGTTTTTGCCTGTGACAGCAATTCATAGAAAATACTTCATCACTTCTTTGTGGAAATTGCATACTATGACAATAATGTACACGTCAGTGTAAAACCTATGGCTATCTTCACTTTATTAGCTTAAATTAAACATAGAAATATCTTCAAAGTTTATTCAGAGATACAAGTACAGAACAAGTACAGAAATATGCAGAATAAATATACCCCTTTATTTCTTTGTTTAAAATAATCGTTTTAATATATGCCTTTTAGTCAAGTAAGGGTAAGAAACTTTTAATGTAGAAATCAAACACATGCTTACACACTTGGTTACTTAACTACTGGTTCTGGACAAAGAACATTATTTGATTAAACTTTCTAATAAAACTGTTTCATAGAATCATAGAATCGTTAGAGTTGGAAGGGACCTTAAAGATCACCTAGTTCCAGGCCCCCTGCCATGGGCAAGGACACCTTCCACTAGAACAGGTTGCTCAAAGCCCCATCCAACCTGGCCTTGAACACCTCCAGAGACGAGGCATCTACCACCTCTCTGGGCAACCTGTTCCAGTGTCTCACCAGCCTGATAGTAAAGAATTTCTTCCTTATATCTATTCTAAATCTACCTTATTTCAGTGTAAAACCTTTTTCAGTTACACCTCGTCCTATTGCTACACTCCCTGATAAGGAGTCCCTCCCCCTCTTTTTCACAAAAAGAACATTATTTTAAACTTTACTGTAATATAAGTCACTAAACATATTTTAAAATTTAGTATGCTGCTTTATAAGCAGAGCCACTCATAAATTGTCAGTCTGTGTGCATTCTCATTACATTAACCAGAACCAATGAATAAGTCATTAACATGTTACAAGACTGAACTCCGTAATAATTTTTGTATTAATGATTTATATAGTCTGTGCTATTTATAGAGCATAAAAATTTTATATATTCATGATAAATTTATATATAACAAATAAAATTAAATACATATGCCTATATATTTCATAGAATCATAGAATAAAGTCATAGAATCGTTTAGGTTGGAAAAGACCTTTAAGATCATTGAGTCCAGCAGTTAATTGAGCACTGCCATGTCCACCACTAAACCATGTCCCTAAGCACCACATCTACAAGTCTTTTAAATACCTTCAGGGGTGGTGACTCAACCACTTCCCTGGGCAGACTGTTCCAATGTTTCATAATCCTTTCTGTGAAGAATTTTTTCCTAATATCCAATCTAAACTTTTCCTGGCACAACTTGAGGCCATTTCCTCTTGTCCTATCGTTTGTTACTTGGGAGAAGAGACCAACCCCCACCTGCCTACAACCTCCTTTCAGATAGTCGTAAAGAGCAGGTAGTTGTAAAGAGCGATAAGGTCTCCCCTGAGCCTCCTTTTCTTCAGGCTAAACAATCCCAGTTCCATCTGTTGCCCTCATAAGACTTCAGAGCCTTCACCAGCTTCTTCATTGCCCTTCTCTGGACATGCTCCAGCACCTCAATGTCTTTCTTTAGTGAGGGGCCCAAAACTGAACACAGTATTCAAGGTGCAACCTCACCAGTGCAGAGTAAACCAGGACAATCCCTTCCCCAGTCCTGCTGGCAACACTATTAAGACATTGAGAAGGAAGTATAAACAGGAGAAAAAAAAAAATATACAGTCCTCCTCTTTGGTAAATATTTTAACACAAAATCATTTCTAAAAATGAGTCAAAATTAAATGAAGTAATGGCATAGGTGGAAATACAATGATGAAATGAGTTACATAATTGTATATATTTACATATATGAAACTATTGTTTTATATGTTTTTCTATATACTAATATGCAAATTTATAGTTATAATTTAAATACATAGACAAGCACATTTCAAATAAATATTTGTACACCCAGACAAACTGATTTGAAAACATGGAAGCATAATATGACAAATTTATGAAGTTGGACTCTTATGCTTGTATTTAAACATTTACATGACTGTGCTATGAGATTAAATTGACATCAGTCAAGTTTAGCGATAGTACTTGGTATTTTAGAACACCGGAAAAGCATCTTAATATTTCACTTTTAAAGATTTTTTTTGAGGAAAAATGGCTTCTTTGAAATATTAAGCATTCTGAATAAAAAATATTTCGCAAAAAAACTGTGTTGTCATTGTGAGGAAATGAAAAAAAAATCACATGAGAATTTCAGTTTTTCAGATTAGTGTTTCTTTTATGAAGAAAAAGAAATTGGATTTTAAGTTTTTTTTGTCTGTGTATTTGTTTGGAGGGTTTATTTTTACAATTATTTCTTTCAGTTGAATAAATTTTGTGATCACATTGAGCAATCAAAGCATTCGACCAACTAAATAATGACCTCATTCCTTTTAGATATTCATTTCCAGTTATCTTGATCATTCTCTAATGAAATTTCCTTTTGACTCCTTGAGTGCCTACATATTTTCCTATCAATTACACATTTTTAACACTATGCATCTTGCCTTCATGCATCAAAGGAAACATACTGGTTTTTAAATGAGTTTTATCTGGAATAAACAGAGCCTTCTGTGTGACTGCAGGATGAAGAATATTGGACATATGTTGGTAATATAAACATGGGGAGGGTTCTTATATTGTTTTTATATGAACAGCTTCTGACTTTATTTTTCTGAGCTGCACTTGATAACATTTTGTTCTGTCTTGATAGGACAACAACAACAACAAAAAGATAACATAAAGTAAAGGCACAGCAGGAGGAGAACATCTTTACTGTTCTTCCTGCAGGGTGAAATTTTCTTTCTGCTGCTACACCTTGTTTTTAACTGATGGTGGAATGGAGGGGAAGAATCCTGGAGGAGCGTACTGTTGTCAAGGCAAAAGCCCACTGTTATGCAGGATATCCTACCTTTTGTTGCCCTATAGCTCTTTTGTCAATTAAACTTCTAATAATTGTTTTAACCTTTGCTAAAGACAGGCAGGAGCCTCTCAGCTAAGATCCTCCCCGCATACTCTTGAGTGGAATATTATTAAAGAGACTAATTTGTTAAGCACATGCACAAAAATCCAAAGCTATTCTCAGTGAATTTTAAATAACATTAGAAAGAAAAGGCTCTGACCATATAAGGCTTTGGGTTTAGCAGTACTCTCTTGATTTCTGTATTTATCCTGTTTCTGTTATGAACTGAGCTTGCAGCTGGTACTGAAGAGCAAAGAACAAAAAAGAGTAATTCCGTGCTTCCTAATATATTCCTCTGATGACTAGTTGCCATTTAATCTACAAGTACATTAACAAATTTCAGCACGATCCAGGAGATGCACAAATGAGCTGACTGATGAGCCCAGAGGTGACCCAGGGCTCATCTTCGTCATCTTCAAATCCTCTCACATTTTCAGGATTTATACCAGTTGCCACCTTTCCTTGATAGCTTACTAAAATAAAACATTATTTAATGAATCTTAAAAAATCTTCAATAAAAAATATACTTTGTATTTTACAGGATTCTTAGCATACTGCATAACACAGTTTGTTAAAGATTTTTAGTCATTGTATTCAATGGAAGATAGGCCATAGCTATCTAAATGCCTTAAAAATCTGTCCCATTTTTCTTGTAAGATGTTTCAGTTGTACCAGAAAACAAAGGTATGTGTATAAATGTATATGTATATGTATAGCCAGCTTCTCCTTGATGGCAGTGATGGCAGAGTTAGATTGTGATTTGTCAGTAACATATAGCCTAAAGTTATTTTCACTGGTCTAATCATCCACTATGATAAAACTTCTGCCCTTTCACTTGGAAAGGGTAGGTATTGAAACTTCATATTTTGTCTAGCGTTAAGGACAAGTTCCTCTCATTTATTTAGCCCACTTACTGCTTTGTATCTGCATCCTAGCTTTTATCCTTGTCATACAAGGCTTTGTGCTTTGTCGTGTTTGAACATGTGACTGTTAAAAGTGTATATGTGTTTGGAAATATATGTGCACAATGGCAGATAAATGTATCTAATGAAATTTGTGGATACCAACTCTTGAACAGCAAAAAGAAACCAATGCGAGTCCAAACTTTTCTCCCTTTTTTTCACGAAGAAAATTATTTCCTAAATATAAAATTCAGTGTTTCCTTCTACACACGGTAGAACATCAATAAAGATCACTGATACAGGCAAATAATTAACTTAATAGGTAGGAAAGATACAAATTATCATATCTGTTATAGTAACTACTATGAGCACAACTATATGAGGCTTTCCCAGACAAGATTTAAAGCACTTATTTCAGACATAGATAACAATATTGGAGAATTCAGCAAAATATAGCTATTATAATAGTGACTCCTCAGCAAGACACAACTTCTATGTGCAAGAATCATGTAAGAAGGACTTATGCATATTATGTTCATACACAAAAGGTTGTTTTTGCTTGTGTCTAACCACGAAGACAACTCTGAATAGGACTCTTATTTCAGTCTTTTATAGTCCATATTAAACTTAAAGAAAACAGGAAATACCCACTTCTTTCTCTGCCCCCAAGTAACCTGGTAGCTCTTTCTAAATTTGGGATCCAGCAGGCTAAGATTTTGCATGGATAGAAAATTAGGTCACAAAACTCATAACAAAGCTTTCCTTTATCCTTATTTTCTACCCAGCTTCCCTACTGATGAAGATATTATCTTCACAGAAAACACCTTACCTCTGTGTAATTGTTCCAGGAAATTATTATCAATGTAAGAGATTAAATATGGTTTGCTACCTAATTGGTAACTCATTTCAATTGAGGTCCTGTAGATATCTGTCGTGAGATTAGTACTATTCATCTTTTTAGTTATTTACTCAGCTGATTGATAGAAATTGCACTTAGGAAAACTGTGTCTGATCTCAAATATGAGGAGGTTAAAAACAGTTAAAAAGATGACATCAGAATTTTATCAAAGTTTTGGACAACTAGCCTCAAATCAATAGGATAATGTTCAATAAAGTACTTGAGAGGAAAAATCCAATACACAGCTACAAAATGAGGAAAAAATGGCTGTCAGTGTTGCAGGGAAAAATATGGAGGTTATAAAGGACTGAAAACCAGTTTTCAACAGAAAAGGTAAATCTCATTCTGAGACAAACTAATAAGATTATTTCATGTCAGGCTAAAATAGTAATAGTAAATAGTAATAATAAAAGAAAAATAGTTTTGTACTATCTGATGTTGGTGAGACTGCAGCTGTAATAAAGTGTGTTTTATAAGAATGTAAAAATAGGTCCTTAAATTAATAAAACAATGCTTTCCTCTCCTTTCCTCCCCAATTTCCCTAATCATGAAGATGTTCAGGAAGGAAGATACCTTATTATGTTGACTTTCAGGCACCAACTCTTAAGGAAGATATTAGAGGTCTGGAGGAAAGCAACAAAATTGAATAGAGGCTGAAGAAAACAGACATACCTATAAGATTAAAAGAAGATCTAGAAAGACTTAATCTTTTATTTGTAGATAAATAAATAATAAACTCTATTACGGAGACCAAATTTTGCTACAGATTAATATTGACCTAGGGTATGTTAGTTGTGAGACTGAATTTCTGAAAAGTACCTACAGCTTTAGCATTGCAAGTTCCAGTGAAAATTAATATGTACTCAAGTTACCCAAGATAAGATTTATGTGAAACAACTGTACATCTTTACTTGGTGTACCAAGAGTTCTTCCACTGAATGGATGGTTACAGGCTCTTTGCGAGCGACAGCCAGGAAAGGTGAGTCGGAGGGGTAACACTGCATGTAAAGGAGGGGTTGGACTGTACAGCACTTGCAGTTAGGGATGACATAGTTGACAGCCTCTGGGTCAAGGTTAAGGAAAAAGCTAATAAAGCAGATGTTGTTGTAGGAGTCTACTGTACATCACCTAACCAGGATGATGACATGGAGGTATTATTATATAAGGAATTAAGGGAATTCTTTAGATCAGTTGCCCTTGCCCTTCAGCTTACTAGATGTTAACAGGGATTACCACACAGAAGACACAAACAGGTCCAGGAAATTCCTGAAGCATTTTAAGATAACTTTTTGATACAGGTACTAAGAGAGCTGACTAGGAAATGTGTAACACCTGGTTGGCAGCCAGTCACTAGTGATGTTCCCCAGGGCTCAAGTTTAGAGCCACTTCTCTTCATTGTTTTTATCAATGACCTGGACACAGGAGTTGAGTATACACAAGCTTGCTAACAATACTAAACTAGGAGGAGCTGTTGGTTCCCTCAAGGGTAGAGAGGCCTTAAAGAGACATCTTCATAGATTAGAGTGCTGGGCAATCAACAATGGTATGAAATTTAGCAAGCACAAATGTCACATTCTGCACCTGAGAGTGTAATCCTGAATGGACATGTAGACTGGGAGACAAGAAACTGGAGTACAAACCTGCAGAAAGGGATCTGGGGGATCTGGTTGACAGTAAGCTCAATATCAGTCAACAATATGTCCTGGAGGCCAAAAGGGCTAACTGTATTCTGGAGGGCATTAGGCGCAGTACACCTAGCTGGTCAAAAGGATTGTCCAACTGTACTCAACACTCTAGTACTGTGGGCAATTTTCAGTTCCTGAGTGTAAGAAGGATATAAAAATATTAGAAAGTGTCCAAAGGAGGACAACAAAGATTGTGAAACTACTAGAGTGTTTGATCGAGGAGCAAGTTAGAGATCAGTTAGATAAACTGGATATCCACAAATCCATGGGTCCTGATGGGATGCACCCTCGAGTGCTGAGGGAGCTGGGGGAAGTCATTGCTGGGCCGCTCTCCATCATCTTTGAAAGGTCCTGGAGGACAGGTGAGGTGCCTGAGGACTGGAGGATAGCCAATGTCACTCCAGTCTTCAAAAAGGGTAAGAAGGATGGAAACTACAGGCCGGTCAGCCTCACCTCCATCCCTGGAAAGATGATGGAACAGCTTGTGTTGGGTATCATCTCAAAGCACTTGAATGAAAAGAAGGTTATCAGAAGTAGTCAACATGGATTCACTAAGGGGAAGTCGTGTCTGACTAATCTGATAGCATTCTATGATGAGATCACTAGATGGGTGGATGAGGGGAGGGCAGTGGATGTTGTCTACCTTGACTTTGGCAAGGCTTTCGACACTGTCTCCCACATCATCCTCACTGGCAAGCTTAGGAAGTGTGGGATAGATGGATGGACAGTGGGGTGGATTGAGAACTGGCTAGCAGATAGAGCTCAGAGGGTTGTGGTTAGTGGTGCAGAGTCTAGTTGGAGGTCAGTAACAAGTGGTGTCCCTCAAGGGTCAGTACTGGGTCCAGTCCTGTTCAATATATTCATCGATGATCTGGACGAAGGGATAGAGTGTACCATCAGCAAGTTTGCTGATGACACTAAACTGGGAGGAGTGGCTGATACGCCAGAAGGCTGTGCTGCTTTACAGCGTGACCTGGACAGGCTGGAGAGTTGGGCAGAGAGGAACCTAATGAAATTCAACAAGGGTAAATGTAGGGTACTGCATCTGGGGAGGAATAGCCCCAGGCATCAGTACAGGTTGGGGGCTGACCTCCTGGAGAGCAGCTCTGTGGAAAAGGACCTGGGAGTCCTGGTGGACAACAGGATGACCATGAGCCAGCAATGTGCCCTGGTGGCCAAGAGGGCCAATGGCATCCTGGGGTGCATCAAAAAGAGTGTGGCCAGCAGGTCGAGGGAGGTCATCCTCCCCCTCTACTCTGCCCTGGTGAGGCCGCATCTGGAATACTGTGTCCAGTTCTGGGCTCCCCAGTTCAAGAAAGACAGGGATCTGCTGGAGAAGGTCCAGCAAAGGGCTACAAAGATGATTAGGGGATTAGAACATCTTCCATATGAGGAAAGGCTGAGGGATTTGGGTCTCTTTAGTCTGGAGAAAAGAAGATTGAGGGAGGATCTTATTAATGCTTTCAAATACTTGAAGGGAGTACCTGGACATATATACACATATACACACACATACATACACATATGATCGAGAGATCTCTCCGAGGGAGAAGAAACTGGAGACGTAGAAGGGACAGTCAATGGGCTGTGCTCATCTTTCTCCACCAAGACAGGGACGCCTTTTTGGTAAGCATTGCACCTTCACCTCTTGGTGAAGAACTCCTGGGATAACATATATTCATTTACTCATTTACTCATTTGCTCATTTACTCATTTATTTTGCTAGCATTATTGCAGAATATTAGTACTATTGCAACTATTGCATTTATCAACAGCAATTCTAAATGTTTGCTAACTGTCTAAGTGAAAGTCCTTTGGAGGGCTCTGAAACGGGCAAGCATTGAACAGTTTCAGTGAAGGCCCTTAGCAGGGCCGTGGAACAGGAAATCATTTATCTTCACAGCTTTGCGATGCTGTTCCAGTGAAAGCCTTCGGCAGGATCTGAGACAGGCAGATGCTGAGCTGTCTTAGAGCCCTCGTCTCTGAAACAGAAAAAATCTAACTCCCTTTTCACATGACAGAAGGTTCCTTCATAAATTAGAATTATTTACATGAAAAAGCTCATTTTGTTTATAGTTCACAATAAATGAGATAAAAGTAATATTCTAAATTTAGGCTGTAAATAGTACAATGAATTTCATAAACGTGTTTTCAGAAAATTGTCTAAAAAACAGAGTAGACAAGAAATAGGCTAAAACAAACCAAAACCCCCACCCTTTGTTCTTCTTCAATCCTTTTGTTTTTTTCTTTCCTTCTATTCAATTTATTTTATTTCCTATTAGGGAGTGCATTACACTGACATTTTCTGCAACTGCGTGCATGAAGTGACAATGTCTCATGTTGATCTGAATGTAAATACACAGACACACATGCCCTGAGCATATCCTGTTAGTGTCTTCTCCCTATTTAAAGAAATCTCCCTAATCGTCTTTATCACTGGCTATGTATACCATTATAATTTTAAATGTACATCAAATATTTGTGAGTGAAATCACATTTCGTAAAAAGAAATTGATCTAATGTGAAGATGCTGAATGAAATTTAATGAAGCAGAAAAAAACCAATAGTGTTTCATTTGCCTCCCAGCTCTGAAAACATTTCTTGCTACTTTAACATGAAACAGTTTCCATCAATTGCACCAAAAAGTCAGCATATTATTGTTTTACATGAAAGAGAGCAAACTACAGTTTAGCAAAAATACAGTCCCTGTGCTGAATAGAGCCGAGGATCTAGTGACAAAGGACATGGAAAATACTAAATTATACAATACTTTCATGAGGAAAAGATGAACTTGGTCCTCACTGGTAAGACTAGCCTTCAGGAGACCCAGGCCCCTGAGACCTGACCGAAAATTCAAAGCAAGGAAGGTTCACACTCAGTAGAGGATGACAAGGTGTCAAGATTGACTTTATGTTAGGGTGAGATCTGGGTCCATTTCAGTACAAGACATATTCTGAAAGCATACTCTGTTTGTGCCTTAATTCCCATAGGAAAGATTACATGCACACAGTGCAAGGGACTGTGTTGTTTATAAGCCAGGTCCCTACTCTTGGTGATTGAGTGACAAAGACTAAACACACCTCTGCATTAGTCTACACTTAGGCTATAGAACCTTCATATTAATGGAATTTTTCTAGTATCTTCCACTAGTCTGAGCAAATGTCAGGAGGGATATTATGCAAAGTCTCTTCACATTTATTCTCCACAGAATGATTGATTTCTGGAACAGAGTCAGACCAGAAGCAGCTCTTGAATATACAAAACAAGGTTCAGGATGTAAATAATATAATGCCATTTTTTACATAATGTCATTGTGTTACCAGATTAAACATATTTGTGGAAGGTAATAGATGGAAATAAAGGCAAAAAAAAATAAAAGCATCTAAAGCTAAATGTTATTTAACTTTAAAAGGGAAAAGAAATTAAAAGAACACTAAAATAGAATCTGCTGAACAGGTGAAATGGTAACATTGGTGAGAAAGTATGCCAGAGTTACTATTAATGGAACAAGGTATTTGTTGAAACAAATATCAGAGGAACCAAAGTTAGTGAAGTGACAATATTTTTTTAAAGGATTATAGAGATAACCTGGGGCACTACAGACCAGCAAGTCTGAACTTCGAACTCTGTGAATCTGTAGAAATTATAATACATAATAAGTAGAGACATAGACAAGGTTATTATATTGGAGAAGATTGATATAGATTCTTAAGGAACAACTTCCCTCTACAAAAAACTATTAAAGATTTTTTGAGAAGTCAAGGAGCAGATGGGTCAGAATGAACAAGTCTTGTTGAATACTTGTAATTTTTTATATCCTCAAAAAACCTGTTCATTAGAAGTGTTTAAAGAATGTAATCACTGTCAGCTAAGAGCTACTTTTCATAGAGTAATGATATGTTACAATAAAAAAGACTAGAAACAACTGGTTAGTTTTCCTAACAAAAGAAAGTTAACAGAAAAGCTCTGAGATTGTCTTGGGAGTTACGCTTTTCAGTGTACTGGAAGTTGGCTTGAGGTGCAAAATAATTTAGAAGAGTAAAATGTAAGCTGACTGTGAAGAGCTGTAGAATATTCTCATGAAAACCTAAGGGGATTAGTCTCACCAAAACTGATGCAGTTCTGCAATAGAGGCAACTATGATCTAAGCTAGTTGTCAGCATTCCTTTTATACTTCCTAGAAAGAAAGTACACCTCTAGGATTGACTCATTTCACTTTAACACAGATACTTAAAATAAATTGGTGCTTATACTTGATATTAATTTCCCTCAACATAGATGTATATTGCCTGGCTGTAAAATGCCCAAAGGTATTGCATCTGGTTTCCAACTCCAGCAGATCTGTGTCAGGTCCTGTCTGATGGACAGCAGAGTCTGGATGCTTCAGATAACCTAGGGTATCTCAGATGGCACTAGATACGTATGCTGATAAAACTGAACCATCTTGAATCTCTCCGTTATCATCTCATGTATATCTCAAGTCGGGTAAGTTGAATCGTAACATGATTAATTGGGCAACAAAATCATAGACTCAAAACATCTTGGGTTGGAATGGGCCTCTAGAGGTTATCTAGTCCAACCCTCTGCTCAAAGCAGGGCCACCTTTGAAGTCAGATTCGCAACTGCTAAGATTCCAGTATTGGTAAATGCATAAGTATGCATGGAAAAACTGAATCGAAAACCTTCTTTAATATCCTAATTATATATTTATAATAACAGTCTTTAAAATTTGTTATTTTCAAGAGAGATAACATAAGACTTCTTTTGGATAATCATCTGGAATCATAAGCATAGTACTCTGCTGTGATCAAAGCACACTCAGAACACAAAGAATTATTAGGAAAAAAATGGAGAATAAAACAGAAACACTGCAATGTCACTGAATAAGTTAGAAATGCAGGATGAATGTCTTAATAGAAGAGTGAAATTAAGCTAGTATTTTTCATCTTTGCATAGAGATGACATAAGTAATATACAAAATTCTATGATAATTCAAATATAAATGGTAGTGACAGTATTTTAAGCATTTCCAGATTACATCTGATTCTTGCATATCAGAATATTTATCTATTTATTTAATATTCTAATGCATTAATTAGTATAAAAAGAAAGAGAAGAAACTACATTAAAATACAGAGTTCAGTCCTGCATATATTACTCATGAGGAATTTCTGAGACGTCTATATAATGTTTACCACTATGAGGCATCTCATTGTAATAATACAGTAAATAAAGCAAACAACTTTTTTTTGCTATCGATTATTATTGCTATTGATAGCTATTGTTATAAATTATTTTATCCACAAGTTAGACTAAAAAAACATATAAGGTCCTTACTTTTCTGAAAGCTGCATAATTCGTGGAAAAATAAATCCAGCAGCTGTTATAACACTAGTTCTTCTTCTAAGTTAATGTGAATATTCTCATACAGAGAACGCAGAACTAGAGTACAAGAAGTGACACCATGATAGCATACACCCTTGTAGGATATATCCAGTACACTTTTATAGCTCAGTTATATCCAGTGCTCTATTATAGCTCAGTTTACCAAAATGAAAAACAACACAACAATTATAATTTTTATTCAAGTACTTTGCAGTATTTTAATCAAATTCCAGATTTTTTTATTAGTACTATTTAACAGGAGACTCTTGTAAAACACCGCTATTAACCAACTAAATCTGAATCAACATAAAGGCAGAGTAACATGAGCTCCTGAAAATGTCATTAAATGGAGCAAAGACAGTTAACAGAGCTGCAGCAGTTGTCATTGTAGTAGGGCACATTGTAGTAAGGGCACAAAGGACCCAGAATCTCTACTCAGAACTGTGAACTGATGGAGCTATCATTATCTCCAACACCTACCACAGCACCTCCATCCAGACATAATTCCTGTGGTAGGGTGCTGCCATCCTAGTCTCTGGCAGTGCCTGCTGCTCTGGGAGTGCCCTAGCAGTGCCTGGTGCCTCTCTTCAGGGACTAAGCAGAGGCCTCCCCTGTGGGAGATGTGCTCCAGCTGAGGGGCTGAGTCACAAGCTGAAAGGGCTGTGGGAGGAGGTGAGAAAGCTGTACACCATCAAGGAGGATGAACAGAATATTCACGGGGTCTTCAAAGACCAAACAGAGCCAACAGCCGCAGCCCTTGCTCCAAGAACAGAGAGACAGCTGGAGACTGCCCTAACAGGGAGCAGTGGATGGAGATGCCCACAATGGAGGCTAGAAACTTGTGACTTCTGGCAACACAGCAAAACAGTTCTGCAGTTACTGAATAGGTGCAGTGCCTTGCGAAAGGATGAGGATGATGACTTCCATTTATGAGGCATCAGAGACACCTCAGCCTGAACCAAAGAAGAAAAGGAGGTTGACAAACACTGGAGATACTTTCTTATGGGGAGTAGAGGACCCCACTTTCTGACCAAAGCTGATGTTTTAGAAGGTTTACTATTTGCCACATGGCTGGTGCTTGGATCTCAGAGAGACTGACAAGGCTTGTCCAGCCCTTTGACTATTTCCTTTGCTGGTTATCCTTACAGGCATCAATGATATAGCCAGGGACAAACCCGCACATGTCAAGAGTCATTAGAGACCTCTCGGAGCAGAAAGGAAGCAAAGGACTGTGAACAACAGGGACAGCTGGAGGCCTGGATGGAGGTCTCAGTCACTCCAGTAAGGGGAAAAGGCTGAGGCAGAAGTGGGCACACCAGCATATCAACACTAGGTCTGGTGGCTGGTGACTCAGATAGGACTTTGGCTACTATGACCATGGGACCCTCTTTGAGGAAAAATAATTGCCTGCAAGGGACAGCATGCATCTGATAAACAGGATAAAAGGCCAAAGTAGGTGTATCAGGGAAGGATTGTCATCATCTGAAAAGATGCAAAGATATGGAAGGGCAGTGAGGAACTGTCTGAGTGTACTAGTTTTACCTAGGATAGAGTTAAATTTCTTCATAGTAACTTGTATGTGCCTATGTTTTGGATTTGTGCTGAAAATAGTGTTGATAATACACTGATGTTTTAGTTATTTCTGAAGAGTGCTTGCACAGCATCAAGACTGGGGCACTGCATGACGGGGCAGATTCTTTCCCTGTGAAAGCAGCACAGCTGGGGTCCACCTTAAATGCCTGCATAGAAACACATGCGGCATGTGATACAAACAGGAGAAGCTAAAGGTCTGTCCGCAGCTTTGTGGAAGAGCATCTGAGAGTACTAGTGGACAAGCTGAACATCAGCCAGCTACGTGTCCTTGTGGAAAGGCCAGCAGCGTAACATCCTGGGCTGCATTAGGAAGACTGTTCCAGCAGGTAAAGGGAAGGTGACTTTTCCCCTCTATTCAACACTGGCGAGACTGCAACTGGAGTGCTCTGTCCAGTCCTGGACAAGTGTGCAATGGATGCAGTAGACAGAGTCCAGCAGAAAGTCAGTGAGAATGTTAGGCAGCCAGAGCCCATGTCATATAAGAACAAGCTGAGAGAGTTGGGTTTCATCAGAAGTTTCAGGGAAACTGTCTTGCTGTCTACAAATACCTAATGGATGAATATAAAGAAGATGGGGCCAAATTTTTCTGAGAGGTTCACTCTGAAATAACAAGAGGAAACAGACACAAGTTGCAATGTCTCAGTATAAGTGAAGTTTTTTCATTACAAGGGGGATCAGACACAAAGAGGTTGCTGAGGGAGTTTGTAGAACCTCCACCCTTGGAGACATTCAGATCTTAACTGGACAAGGCAACATATTCAAACTGGATTTGCTTTGAACTGAAGGTTGTATTAGACGGCCTCTAGAGTCGTCTTCCAGCCTACGTGGTTTGATGATTCTATGAGTCTTTGAAAAAATTCTTGTTGCATAGCCCCAGTACTAGATGTATTTATATTCTACTCTTCTTTACTACTTGCTTTAATTCAATCTCACCATTGTAGTAACCTGAAACTCTTTTTTTTTTCTTTCCTCCCTTTCTTTCATATTTTTTTTCTTTTGAAATGTGACAGAATGGTAGAAAATCCTTATACCCTTTTCATCTACTACTTAAGAATCTGACTACCTCCAAAGTACTTCCCAAGAAACTGTCTGGCATAATTACAGAGCAGAAGTCTTTCCCAGTTAATGTATCTTATGTTATTATAACAAGGAATAGAATCTGAGATTCTGTTTTTGTGAAACAGAATAAAAATCACACATATAACAGGGAATAATTAGAATGCCTTCTTTCTGACCTGTTCTTTGCAAAAACTTAAACCCTCTTTAGTGTCTGACTTGTTGTCCTGTATCCTGCTATTTATTAGGAAGTATTACCTATACCTTTTTACAAGTTGTATTTCACATTATGCTTTATTATATAAAAAGTACTTTTTCTAAAAGAAAATTATTTCTTAACTCATAGCCAATTCTGAATTTTAACAGTAGCTATCTTTAAGCTTTCTCAATATAAGTGATATATATTATGTCAAGAGTTTTGCTCTTGGTAGCTACTTAATTAATATCAAATAAAGGGATACATAAAGTGTTAATCCAAATGCTGTACTTTTATATTCAAGAGATGTGACACCATGTGTTTTATACAAAGTTATAAAAGGAGGGATTCAGTATCACCAGTATTTAATAATCACAGGAAAAGGCTTATTCAGATTTTTTTTTTTTTTTTACAATTTGAAGTAATCAGAGTTTGAAACTTTTGATTTCAATGTAAAGTCTGAGGACATGGTCATTTATTCACCATCACTTTAGCTGGTCTAAACTGACGATCATGACTGCAAAGACTGATGTAGAGGCATGCACTTCTGATAATCTTTAAGTAAATTATTATAGTTCTGCTACTGGTTGGTATCAAGTCCTGGTCTGATTTCAGGCTCGGGGGAGGTTCGTAACTATCCCAAGAGTGAGACTGAGGCGCAAACAAGGCCAAATGCTGCCAGTCGGGCCCTTTTTATTGAACAGGTACAGAGGAATGGAGCGATAGGAAAGACAGGAAATATTAGAAGGAAACCAAGCAAGCATTCAGAAAGATAAGCAAAGGATAGTCACCATCATGGATCCAGCGATGTCTCGTTGGTCCTCAGTCTTCAATTCTTCGGTGGCGGGTGCACACCGCAGCTTGTTTCCATGGTCTTTTTATACACCAGGTAAAGACCTTGGCTGCCAGTCCGGCCGGACAGGGCTCCGTGCCTGATTTGCAGGAGAGTGGTCTTCTGCTGTCCTGATTTGCAGAAGAATGGTCTTCTGCCTGTCCTGATTTGCAGGAGAATGGTCTTCTGCTGTAGTTTTTTTACACCTTGCAAAGATACACAGTCATTTGCACCTTGCAAAGATGCCAAGCAAGCTTTGAGGCAAATATTTGACGTTCCAGTCTCTCACAGTTGGCTACAATTAAAAAATTCCTTCGTTCATAAATAATAGTTTGAAGGCCAGAGGCAACCTGAACACTGCACTTTAACAACTGGAGCACCATGCAACTGTATTTAAAAGAAAAACAACCCACCCCCCAAAAAAAACACCAAACCCCAAACTTTTAAAAACATTTAGAATTCTAGTTAAATCACTTTTCAGACATTGCTAGAATGCTGCCCCACATCATAAATATTAGATCAGTTGAAAGAGAGTGAGGCCAGGTTTGGAGACTCCACCCTGTTCACAATCAATGAAGTTCTTCCGTTGTGTTTTAAGCTGTTAAATATTCAAAAGAACAAGAAGTAGAAGATGGATCTCTTGCTGTGTAAGTGCCACCAACCTCACCCATAATTCTTCAGGCATTCTGTTTTTCCCAGTTAAGGTTTAATTAATGCAAAGGTGAAGAGCTTTTAACAAATAAAGAGGAAGAAAATATCTCCAAACTTTCATGTCAATATAAGCATTTATTTCACTAGTGAAGCATCTATACACTTCATGAAGCAGAAAAATCTTTAAGTCTCTTCTGGGAGATGCTCGCACAATCAAGATTTGGACATTTGTTCTTCTAGTAGCATACTGGGTAAAAAATGACACTCACCTGCTCTTCTCTTTTGCAGCACAGAGTTGGTTTATGTATATACAACAGAACAGATTTCTTGACTGGGAATCCTAAATAAAATCCCAAGCACACTAAAAATTATTTCCTCAAGCCATAGCCTTTCCTGGGTATTTTTATGCAGTTGCTTAGGTTTTTCCTCTCATTGAATACACTGTGGGTTTGCTTTTAGGGTTTGGGTTTAGTTGTAGGTTTTGTTGGCTGTTGATTTTTTTGCTTGTTTTGTAGAAATTATTTATAGTTGTCAAATCCTCTCTTGTGCTGCATAAAACCCCTGAATTCCTGACTTCAAATTCTTCAGTCCCAGAGCCAACAAGGTGTCCACCACCCAAATCTGAATAAAAGATATAAGCATTAAAAACGTTAGAAGTGCAACACCTATGAGTTACACACCCCACTTTATAAGTAAATGTCACAACGCACAACTGGGCAAATAAATTGTCATTGATTGAATGAGGGATAAGTACATATATGGAATTTCTCAATAACTAACATACTAGGACACCTACACTGAGCAAAACAAAGTAATGAAGGCATAAGTATATGCAGAATTCTTCCTTTCACCTGTGTTTGATGCTTTATCTCAGGGGTAAAATTTGGTTACATTTAAAGAGAGTTAAAAGACATATTTAGTCAACTAGGTTGCAAGACAATTAGGATGGCTCTATTAGAAGACTGCTTAACTTAGAAGCTGTAAAACTTCTGCAATATGTAGTTTAATCCTCTTGAGATAAGCAGAGATTAGATACCAATATTATATTATTCCATATTGTTGTTCTATACCATTATTACCTACTAGTTGTAGGTAACACTTTTATCTTGAACCATCAATTGTATTGTCACAGAAGCTATAGTTTTCCAAAATCTCACCTATCTGTTGTGTCCAAGATGCTCAGACAGACTTTGTTGAACTTTTTTTTATCACTCTTATTAACTCCAGCATCTTTGTTGTATGATAGCAATTTTGGGAAAATTTTAGCCTTAGTCTTTCCCTGGGTAGTCCTCATAGGTTTCTGAAGTGCTCATATGTCTTTTTAAAGTGGATTTAATCTTTGAAATTACATAATCATAGATATATAAAAACATACTGTAAGACACAGAGGCAGGTGGAATTAGAGCACACCAAATATGCTTCCACTCAGAACCCCTACATAATCCTGTCAAATTTTTAACCTTAAAGTTTCTCAGTCAAAATATTCTTCTAGGTTCCTTCTAACTTTTAAAGAATCCTTTATCACAGAATCACAGAATGGTCAGGGTTGGAAGTGACCTCTGGAGATCATCTAGTCCAACCCCCGTGCCAGAGCAGGGTCACCTACAGCAGGTTGCACAAGATGGCATCCAGGTGGGTTTTGAACTTCTCCAGTGTGGGAGACTCCACAACCTCTCTGGGCAGCCTGTTCCAGTGCTCCACTACCCTCAAAGTAAAGAAGTTCCTCCTCATGTTAAGATGGAACTTCCTATGCTCAAGTTTGTGCACATTACCTCTTGTCAAATCACTGGGCACCACTGAAAAAAAGACTGTTCCCATCCTCCTGGCACCCTCCCTTTAAGTATTCAAAAGCATTAAGATCCCCTGTCAGTATTCTTTTTTCTGGACTAAAGACACCCAAGTCCCTCGACCTTTCCTCATAAGAAAGATGCTCCAGTCCCCCAATCATCTTTGTAGCCCTTTGCTGGACCCTCTCCAGCAGTTCCCTGTCCTTCTTGAACTGGGGAGCCCGGAACTGGACACAATACTCCAGATGTGGTCTCACCAGAGCAGCGTAGAGAATGACAATAACCTCCCTCGACCTGCTGGCCACACTCTTCTTGATGCACCCCAGGATGCCATTGTCCTTCTTGGCCACCAGGGCACATTGTTGGCCACCAGGACTCCCACGTCCCTTTCCACAGAGGTGTTTTCCAGCAGGTCAGCCTCTAACCTGTACTGATGCCTGGGGTTATTCCTCCCCAAGTGCAGGACCCTACACTTGCCTTTGTTGAATTTCATAAGGTTTTTCTCTGCCCAGTTCTCCAGCCTGTCTAGGTCATGCTGAATGGCGGCACAGCCTTCTGGTGTGTCAGCCACCCCTCTCGGTTTTGTGTCATCAGCAAACTTGCTGATGGTACACTCTGTCCCTTCCTCCAGGTCCTTGATGAGTATATTGAACAGTACTGGACCCAGTACTGACACCTGGGGAACTGCATATCTTAATCTGGTAGGAAACCTCTGACTGCAAATTTCTCCAACAGTCTTTTCAAGGTCAGCTAAATCAAGAAGGTATCTTCTGAGTACAGCTATTGTGGGGGGAAAAAAAAAAGCAAGCAAAACCAAAACAACCAATCAAAGCCCCTCAAACCACAGAGTTTGAGCCACTGTCACTTCAGAATATGACTGAAGAATTGGTAAATGCTATCTGGTATCACAGCATGCTGGCTAGGACACTTTCCTAAAAAAAAAGCAGGATACATGAATGTGAGAATTTCTGCACTTTGAAAGAATCTTCAATATTAAATTATTTTCTTTAAAAAATCACAAACTCTCTGTGAAGCTGAATATCTCTGGTATCTGCCCAAAGACACATATTAGAATGCAAGTGGAAAAGGGTGCTTTCCTTTTTGCTGCTGGTATTTCTGTAGCAGTAGAGGAAGTTATTTCCAAATTAAAAAAAAAAAAAATAAATCAGCTTTCTTTACTTGGGTGTGAAAAACCACACTCTTTCTGAAAGTATAGAAGAAATCCCGTAAAGGAATATGTTCCTATTCTTGTTCGGGTTACCGTGTTTCAGAATTTAATTCTTTTCTCTCTCAGTTTTATCAGGGATTAATGCGCAAGAAATAGGTACAACATGTTCTTTGCTTTGTTCAGAAATATCAATAACTTTACAAGTGATTTGTTAATGACCTCTGGCACATTCCCTTTAGCAAATCTTGCTCTACATGGTTTCTAAATACAGATATGTCAACGTAAGTTAAAGTGTACCATGACTTATTCCCCGGACATAGGCCAAAGTCTGGACAGTCTTACCCAATGGAAATTTTCTCTTGCTGAATGAGTGCATGACTTAATACTTTTCAGGTTTTCCAGGGGTTCTCAGTAGTCTTTTGAGGCACTATTTTGGAAAGGAAGTAATTTTCCCCAAATAATCCAGATCTTGTATCCAGGGCATTACCTCCTTCAAGGTCATGTTCAATTTCTTGATAAAAATTACTGACCCTCACAGTTGCAGTGAACGGGACTAATTTTTTAAACTCAGCTTAAACTATTTTCAATACAGTGCCATTTTGACTGCAATTATTGGAAAAAAAAGGCAATAAATGGTAAAGGACAAGATTTTGATTTGACCTACTTAATCAAGTAAACAAGCATAAAGCACCCTCTCAATATACTGTATGAGCTACTGATGTTTCTGGTTGGGTTGTAATAAGCA
The DNA here is from genome assembly GCA_013398815.1 of Ibidorhyncha struthersii. Classification (NCBI taxonomy): domain Eukaryota; kingdom Metazoa; phylum Chordata; class Aves; order Charadriiformes; family Charadriidae; genus Ibidorhyncha; species Ibidorhyncha struthersii. The sequence goes on along the minus strand of VZSZ01002504.1, from coordinate 285,956 downwards.
AAGCAGCATCTGGTATGCACACAGCTACGGTGCAGTTCATCATCCCACTGCTCTTAACTGTGGCTGAGGGTAAAAGGAGTAACCGAGTCTTCAACTCTTGGTCTCAGAGACCTTCAGAGGCAACTGTGTTAAGTAGGCATAAGCTAGTGCAGCTCTACAGGCTGCTCAGATTTATGCTGGAGGCCGCATTATCTCGAAAGAACTGTAAAAAAAAACCCAGCATGGTTTCTAATGTCCTTTTACAATCCCAACGGGTAGGTTTGCTGAGTCATATGCATTGGTCATTCAAGGTGAACATGTGGACCAAGGAATCTGTCCTGTGTCAAATCATACAACAAAGGTGAGCTAATGGGAAATGGCTTCAATCGGCAAGCTTTATCTCTGATTTACCCTTGTTTCCTGCTCCCTCTGATACAGCATCAGCACAGCATACTTAATGTTATAGTGCAGTTTCTCTATGGACCAGAGAAAATTCTGGTTGTTGAAAAGGGAATGTATCTGTGTGACTGATCAATAAGATCCTACAATGGAAGAAGGCACAGAGGAGATGGGCACAGGTGATGTGCTCATGAATCTCAGGGAAGGATACAGGGAGTGACCACAGGTGTTGTAAAGAAAGCTGAACTTACCTGAAAATAAAGGGAACCAGAGGATGGCCTATGGGTTAGACAGATGGTTATATCAGTTGAGTCAATGAGGTTGTGTAAATGGCCTTCCCTGAGTTAATCAAAAAGTGTGAATGTCTTCCTGATTTAGCCAGCCCAGCATGAGGTAAGTGTACACATGGCTCATAAAAACTGGGCAACCAACAAAATGAACCTTGAAGATAGCAGTGGGCTTGAGCTGACTTTAACCCACATAAACCTTCCTGGCAATTAGGGATGCCTGGCATTGTGGCAGCGAGCATTCTGCTAACTCAAAATCCTTTGTAATGCCAAATATCTTCAAATAAGTAGATTTGATATTAAAACATTAAACCCTCCATGTGTGGCATACCTAAATGAACCTGGTTAGTGAGTATTGGACACTGACAGTCTGGTACCAATGCCAGGGTAGTACATGAAGTGATATATGAAGAGGGACTAAAACCTTCTCAGTCTCTCAGTTAGCTTGGCATAACTTCTAAGATAAATATTTTCAAGACTATAAGTGATTTCTGTAGAGCAGATTACCAATAGTGAGAGAACTGGGAGTAGAATATCCAATTTATCCCATACCTTTCACCAGTGGTAAGGCCTGATTTAAACAAGAAAGGAGGCGTTAAAACTGAGGGAAAGCTTTTACTTCCAATGGCTGATATTTCATCAGGGTAGCTCATCACAAGCTTCCTTTATGATCCCAGTACCTTTGGCCACATCGTGACATTAAAAAGAATGTTAGCATCCTAGAAGAGACATACTCCATGCCTACATGGAAAATTAAAAAGCGTGCTGGAAGCATGGAGTTCAAGGAAGCGGAATAGTGAGGGTGATTTTACTTCTGCATGTGACATTGACTGACAAATATTCTAGAGATCATATGGGCCCATGTTCAAAAGACAGAAGTGGGGTTTTATCCCCACAAAACTCACACAAAAAGCCTTTAGGGGTTGAAGAAGATTATTTAAAGAGATAAAGAAGTGACCTAATTTTGTTTTCTAAACATATCTGTTTATAATGATTTTTCAATAGAAAAAAAAGGGATAACAACAGCCAAAACAGACAAATGCAAATAGAAAATAAGGTGCAACTAAAGCAGGGTGATTAACAGTTGGTGCAAAGAAAGACTTCAGCCAGTGATGCTGCTACACAAAACAGTTGGGAAAGATTTAAAACAGCTGCTCAACGGCATCTCCTAGAACATGTAAATTGTGACATGAAATGCTCCAGACCTTCTGTATTTCACCTCTCTCTATTTGCATTCAAATTGTACAACCCTGAGAGTCTCCATCTTGTGACTTCTGGCCTGAAGACAGAGATTAACTAAATTAAATTACCTATGTTAGTATGAAGTAATTTAACTAAATTCTACAGGTTATATTATACAGGAGGTCAGACTAAATGATTTTTTTTGTCCTCAGGTCTTTATGCTTTTGGAAATACATGGTAGAAATGCATTATTTCTCACAATATAAGTAAGGTGGTTTTGTGCTTTTAGTCACCTTCCTTTAAGCAGCTAATAATCACAACAAATTCCAAATGGGACTTCTGCTTCTTTACATGTCAAATTGTTAGCTCATGGAATCATAGAATGGTTTGGGTTGGAAGTGACCTTTAAAGTTCATCTAGTCCAACCGTCCTGCCATGGGTAAGGATGTCTTTCACTACATCACGTTGCCCGACCCAACCTCACTTTGAACATTTCCAATTATGGGACACCCACAACTATGCTGGGCAACCTGGTGCAGTGTCATCATAAAAAATTTCTTCCTCATGCCCAATCTAAATCTACTGTCTTTCGGTTTAAAACTGTTACCCTTCGTCTTATCACTACAGGCCTTGGTAAAAAGACCCTTCCATGTTTCTTATAAGCTACCTTTAAGTATTGAAAGGCAACAATAGGGTCTCCCTGGCCCTTTCTCCAAGCTAAACAACCCAAATTTTCACAGCCTTTCCTCAAAAGTGTTCCAGCCCTCTGATCATTTTTGTTACCTTCCTCTGAACTTGCTCTAATGCCCCTTAACCTGCTGGCCATGCTTCTTTTTGCACAGCCCAGGATACGAGCACATTACTGGCTCATGTCCAAAATGCCTACTGGAAATCCAGATTTGTGTTTTCCTTGCATAGTAGAAAAACGTATATTAAAGTTCTGAGTGTAATGGCCTTTTCTTAAAGCAGTATTTTTGATGCGGTAGGTTTCTGACTGGTCATTTAGCCAATGCATTAGAGGAGGAAATATTTTATTATTTGTAAACCAGGGCTCACGCAGTGGTGTAAACTGGCTTTGAATGTTTCGCTGAAGCTGATTGTATACCTCCCTTTCTCAATCTTTTCCAGCACTCATTTACTATCACTGAAGGATTTCCTCTCCCACCTTACTGTTCCCTTTTCAATGTTGATTTTCCAGACTGAAACTTCAGAAAGTATTCCTTGTTTTTAACTCAATCTCTCATCAAAATGCAAACATTGATTTCTAGTACCTGAATGACATTCACTAACAAAAAAGTGCATTAACTTGCTTTTCTTTCTAATAGCTGTTGTTTGTGGGTTTTTGTTTTTTTTTCCTTAAATGACAAATTATTTTTTGTCTTAAAAAAGAGGCCAATTATCAAGCTCTGCCTTAGTAAGCACCTAATTCAAGTTAATGGGGCTACTCCCAGATAGGTCACTCAGAGGAGAAATTCAGGCAAGCAATAAAAGCTTTCAACAAAAGGAATTGTTCTTTGCAAGAGCCAGAACTAAACTCAGCATTATAAAGGTGCTTTATGAAAATTAAAAATGTTACATTAGAAATATTACCTACTCTAAAACAGACTACTTCTTCCCAAAACACTATTTTAGCAAGCAAAGTGATTTCCTCCTGCTTCCTCTCCCGCTCCCCATCATCTCAGTTCCTTTTAATAACAGCCTTTTTCATGTAGTTTAAGGAAAAAAAATAAAAAGTTGCCTTATAGCTAAAACATCCTAGAATTGAAAGTACTTTGTCTACATGAGATGTTGTTAGCATCTATAAAGCATATTTATTTTCTGTGGCTTGAAGTAAAGTTCTTTCCATCAATAGTACAAAGGTTCTCTTCTGAGTAATTGGCTCCAGTCATACTATTCCATCATTATCCAAATTTTATACCTATGTTATTTTCTCTTCCATCAATCTCTACAAGTCAAAACTCAAATTGGTTCCTGTCTTTATTGCTTTCAGACAAGATAGCTCCATTTAATCATGTGTCCCTAAGAGGAGAGATCTTTCTAGAAGTGCTGAACAGAAAGACGAATAAACAGGGAAAAAATATTAAACAAAAAGGTATAAATTTTCCTAGGTAGAAACCACAGGATCTTACTATTCAGGCAGAACAGTTGGCAAGATGCTACTTTTTTGTCTCTTTCCACAGTACTTTATGATCTCAGGATGCGCTATCACATTAATGAAACACAGCTGATGTGCAAACCTCCATGCAGCAGGTACTCCAGCATTCCTAAATTTTTCTAAATTAAATATGTGTGGAAGTAAAGGAGATACTTGCTTGATGTTTCAAAAATAAGAAAGATTTGCAGGAAATGAACATTCAGAACCTGACAGCTACATATTATTTTCACCCCATGAAACTAAGCAGTTTTTCTCCGATTATCACTGTTAGTTAGAACATGTCATTATCTTTCCTATTGTGATGACTCTCTGCATCTTAAGGGAACACACAAAATGTCTTTTTTAAAGTTTTATGTCAATATGAACTATTACAGATATCAGCAGAATGACAAATGTATGACAAAATACTGTCATGTGTGATGATGTATATAGAGACTGCTTATAAAAGCACATGAAACACTGAAGGTGTACACAGAAACACTCTGACAGTAAATCAGTGTTACACAAAATATATGTGAAAAAAGTCACTCAGATCAGTTGATGTATTTGAGATATGCATCTCCTGCATCTCCTTTTCTAGTTTCTCTAACTAGAGAAACTTCGGAAATCTTGCTATGTGTAAAATTAAGAAGTGGAGGCTACTGACAGGAACAGTAATTATAAGAAGTTGGAGAAAAAAAGAGAACGACTTAGCTTCATCTATGAAGTGTCATCTTTATGGGAAAAAAGACAAAAGGAGATGTTTTTTCCTAGTCTCTATTTTTTCTATTCTCTATTTCCTGCATGCTTTCTCAATTTAAAATTTCAAACAAAATAAAATTGGTTTGTTTTTTTTTTTTTTTAAATTGCCTTTTCTTCAAAGATATATATTTAGAATTAAGGTAGAAACTGAAATATTTTTTTTTTCTGAATTTGTCACTCTATTTTTTCAGTGTAAATTGGCAAAATCATTAGTTTAACTGTTCAAAAATATAAGCTGTTAAAACACATCTATAAATTATTTTTTATGTTTTACAGAAAATATGAATAGAATTCCTGTTAAGAGTTTAATCTGGCAAGGGTTCTAGAAATTTTTACAAGATTGAATACTAGGGAGGAATTATGAAGACTCTATATTCTAGAGTTATGAAATCCAGCAGGAACCTTTAGTTGTTCCTAAAAATGGTTAAACCTGTAGTGACCTTTCCAAACTTGTTTGACTTGCCCTGATGGAAAGTATTTTATATGAGTATGAACTATTTTTGTTTGTAGATAGTTGGTGAAAAGTTGTGAACTTTCAGGCTTGCAGCCATTCTCCTTATCTTTCTATGTAATTGCTAGTTATGTCATTCTTTCATGGAGAGGAATGGTCTTATATGTTTTCTGAATTACAGATACTGAGTTTTGTAAAGACATGATCACTGTTGTGAAATACAGAATGCACTTAAAAGCACACAGTAAATGCCCAGCACCTTTCTTCACACAATTCTTCTGTAAAGCCTGGAAATCTATGTACTTGCTTTTAAATTGTTCACGTAGTTTTGTATTGACTATGAATTGCTTCTGCATTATAATACCCAATGAGATTCCTAGGCTTTGCTGACACCAAGAAATTTGCAATGGTTGACAGGAGAATAAGGATCGCTAAAGTATGAAGGAGCATAAAGAAGTTCCCAAGCATCTGGTTCCTATGGCAGGGACAGACAAGAAATAGTTGCTGGGTCTCCTTTTTAAAGACTTTTAAAGACTGTGAACATAAGCACTATAGTAAGAAGGGATGGAGTGAAAAGAAGATGGGTTTTACACCTGAATGATAAAAAGTATCTTAAGCAGTTTAGCAATCTCTCAATATTACTAGAGCTAATGTTTTCAAGTTCAATTGTGGGGAAGAATATTTAACAAAAAACAGACATGTGATATGTATTTATGAAACAGGATGGGCACAAGCACCATTTGTTTTAGAAGCCTTTTATAAATAGTAGTGGAATGGTCCTGATAAACTTCCATATTATGAGCTTGGGAATAACACGAAGCATAATGAGAAGCAAACAGGGCAGTGAAGGTTCTGCCTTCTCAGTGGTGACCATTCATGACTGAAATATTATGCAAAGGGTGCAACAGATGAAGAAAAAAAAAACAAAGAAAGAAAAAACACAAACAGGAAACCTATCAGAATGAGTTATTTGCATGTGACTCTAAGTAATAAAGGAGTCACAGCATCCTGAATAGTTGAGTGGGAGTCAAATAAATGTATCAAAATAAAAGGAATGGCTTTCTATGAAGAACAAATACCATTCAGAACATCTCAGTTTAGCATTGAAGAAAAAATTTAAAAAACGTCCTTTTCTACACAGGCAATATTTTATAGATTAAAGAGCACATGGCAATAAATCTATTCTCTATAACTGTATCTATACTTATTTAAAGATACAGCAACTCAAAATTGTGTCATTTAAAATATGACATTTGAGATTATTCTGAAGAAAATTAGCAACATTTATGTTAAAGTGCTTGGACAATGATGACATACATAAATTCTACTTCATATGATCAGTATGTTATTAAGTAGTCAAACAGGTAACCAACTGAGTATTGCCTCAGTGAAATCAGAAAATTGGTCTGGATTGGAAAGAAAGGTATGTGGGAGAATGGAACTCATGAAGTCAAATTTGGGTCCCCCTCTTCCTCAGATCTTTGACTTTCTGAAGAATTTTAGGTACCTATATAAAGTTACCCTGCCTACTTAAACTCGTTTTTGCCCCCTTCCATTGAACATACAGGGAATACTAATTAACTGATTGCAAACTAGATATCCACAAATCCATGGGGCCTGATGGGATGCACCCTCGAGTGCTGAGGGAGCTGGGGGAAGTCATTGCTGGGCCGCTCTCCATCATCTTTGAAAGGTCCTGGAGGACAGGTGAGGTGCCTGAGGACTGGAGGATAGCCAATGTCACTCCAGTCTTCAAAAAGGGTAAGAAGGATGGAAACTACAGGCCGGTCAGCCTCACCTCCATCCCTGGAAAGATGATGGAACAGCTTGTGTTGGGTATCATCTCAAAGCACTTGAATGAAAAGAAGGTTATCAGAAGTAGTCAACATGGATTCACTAAGGGGAAGTCGTGTCTGACTAATCTGATAGCATTCTATGATGAGATCACTAGATGGGTGGATGAGGGGAGGGCAGTGGATGTTGTCTACCTTGACTTTGGCAAGGCTTTCGACACTGTCTCCCACATCATCCTCACTGGCAAGCTTAGGAAGTGTGGGATAGATGGATGGACAGTGGGGTGGATTGAGAACTGGCTAGCAGATAGAGCTCAGAGGGTTGTGGTTAGTGGTGCAGAGTCTAGTTGGAGGTCAGTAACAAGTGGTGTCCCTCAAGGGTCAGTACTGGGTCCAGTCCTGTTCAATATATTCATCGATGATCTGGACGAAGGGATAGAGTGTACCATCAGCAAGTTTGCTGATGACACTAAACTGGGAGGAGTGGCTGATACGCCAGAAGGCTGTGCTGCCTTACAGCGTGACCTGGATAGGCTGGAGAGTTGGGCAGAGAGGAACTTAATGAAATTCAACAAGGGTAAATGTAGGGTACTGCATCTGGGGAGGAATAACCCCATGCATCAGTACAGGTTGGGGGCCGACCTCCTGGAGAGCAGCTCTGTGGAAAGGGACCTGGGAGTCCTGGTGGACAACAGGATGACCATGAGCCAGCAATGTGCCCTGGCGGCCAAGAGGGCCAATGGCATCCTGGGGTGCATCAAAAGGAGTGTGGCCAGCAGGTCGAGGGAGGTCATCCTCCCCCTCTACTCTGCCCTGGTGAGGCCGCATCTGGAATACTGCGTCCAGTTCTGGGCTCCCCAGTTCAAGAAAGACAGGGATCTGCTGGAGAAGGTCCAGCAAAGGGCTACAAAGATGATTAGGGGATTGGAGCATCTTTCATATGAGGAGAGGCTGAGGGATTTGGGTCTCTTTAGTCTGGAGAAAAGAAGATTGAGGGGGGATCTTGTTAATGCTTTCAAATACTTGAAGGGAGGATGCCAGGGGGATGGGAGCAGTCTTTTTTCAGTGGTGCCCATTGAAAGGACGAGGGGTAATGGGCACAAGCTTGAACATAGGAAGTTCCATCTTAACATGAGGAGGAACTTCTTTACTTTGAGGGTGGTGGAGCACTGGAACAGGCTGCCCAGAGAGGTTGTGGAGTCTCCCCCTCTGGAGACATTCAAAACCCGCCTGGACGCTGTCCTGTGCAACCTGCTGTAGGTGACCCTGCTCTGGCGGGGGGGTTGGACTAGATGATCTCCAGAGGTCCCTTCCAACCCTGACTATTCTGTGATTCTGTGATTCTGTGTGATTGTTTAACCAGTGAACCATTATATAAAAGGTGAACATCAGTACTTTGTGCTTGTAAATAAACTATAAGTGATGGATACCCATCTGCTAAGGGCTTATGGATTTACAAGCAAAGTTTGTAACATACAGAACATTTCTGCTAAATACAAAGCTATATATAGAAGTTGAGTTCCCAGAGGTCTAGACAATGTAGAAATTAGTTGGACTGAGGAGGTCTTTACGTGAGAAAATCTCAATTAGGAAGGACTGAGATAAGCTGAGTTTCCTTCAGCTATGTGTCCAAAGATCTAATATATATAAATTGTCAAGGTTATGGCACTTGAACACTAAGCTTGTTTTGCCTTTTATTGAGACTTAAGAACAATCTGAGCCTTTTCGTGCATCTACCCTTTTTGACAAACCTCTCTTTAATATCCTCTTCCCTTTCTTTTTACATTTGATGTCTAGCATAACCCCTGAAGCTGTATCAGAACTTACTAGCTTTCTGTTTACAGGAAAGTGGGTAGAATGAAGATGTAAAATATTTCAGAAAGAGGTAAAAGCTGGTAGAAGACTATGAGGTTTCAGGCTACTGACAATGAAGAGTGACTATGTAGTATGAGTAGTAACTTACGGAGAAATTTTAATACAGTAAATATGTTTTAAAAGTATGTTCAACATGTAGGTTGCCTGAAGGAGTTGCACATCATCTAATCCCCAGTATCTCTCATATAATTCTAAAATATTCTGTGAAACACAGGGAAGGTTATAGTAATAAGCAATTTAAGGAGAAGTAAATATTTTTTCTTTCCTTGGTATCATCACCATGATTATTCTGTTTCTTCAAGCTCTTACAAAATGTTATCTATGTTCAACAAAAAGGTGTCTACTTATTGTAATGGTTTGTAGCTCGCACTACACTACTCCAGTTGTTATGGTAGGTGAAAACCTAATAAAATTGCAAAATTAACATCCAGAGGTGGGTGATTTTTTGTTTCTTTTGGTATTTGTTTCCCTATAAATTACTATAGAGTTAACATTGTTTAATGTTTGGCATAAACTTCTTACAGAAGAAATACTGCTTCTGTATTTTAATAGCAAATGCTATGTGCTATTCTGTGTTCCATGTCAGGACTCAGAATGAACTTCTACCTCATGGCTTTTTCAGAGCAATATTGCAAAGTCAGCATTTGGAACAAAATGGAAGGGCTCAGATATGTATTTAGGTATGTAAAGTTCTTCCTCTCTTTACACTTTTATAGAAAATAGTTCACGTCTGACTTCAGTTGAGTTCATAAAATGCATGAAGACCAGCCAAGTTCCATTCTCTGAGGTGTACAAACACTTATATTACTAGTCTGAAGGACAATAACCTGAGTGTCATGGCACAAATATCATTTCAATCAAGGAAAGTCATGTCAAATTAAAGATCATTCTTTCATTAACCTGTAAACTAAAAACTTGTCCAATGAGAGAAGATTAATGTGTTTGCCTTGAGGAAAGTATTCTCTGAATATTAATTTGCGTATTTGCTTTCTTCTTTCCTTAAAAAGTCTGTAGGGGCACCTTGTGAATTTGAATCTGTTTTATCTGAACTGTTTGTTAGTGGAATGAATTACAATGTAGTCTTTCCAGTGAACTCATGGAGAAAGAACCTAAGTTCTTAACAAAAAGAGGAAATAAAGGCTATGCAGTTGGTTTTCTGTCATAATGATTGGACTAGATGATTTTACAGGTCTTTTCCAATCTAGGAGATTCTGTGATATGCTTTTTTAAACCAATGTTACACATTAAAAGCTGAAAGGTTAGAAAAAAAGGAAGTTGGAATCTAAATGTAGAATTCAGTTTGAGAAAGGGAAAGTTGTTGTTTTAGGCTAACAATAGGCCAAATGCAACCTTGAAACAAGCTTAATAAGCCATCAGATTTACACTGTGTGATGAACGAGATGAATTTGACCTGTAGTTTAGGCTTGTCGGGGAACATCAGGATACTAAGAGAAGGAGGAATTTAATAGAGTCTTCATTTCTCCATGGATAACTAGTCTTCAGAAAATATTTCTGCTTTTTTGTTCCAGTCGTTCATGTGTTGATTGTTTTAAATACTGTTCTCTACTGTTTTCCTCTGACTATCCCCACCTGGAGGCAGAATACATGAGAAGAAAACTAAGTCCTTTGGGACAAGGTAAATCACACAAAATATATGACAGAAATGACAGCATTTATATAAACATCTGAAATCCATCTCCAGCTTCATTATTTTCTAATGATTGATAGGACACAGAAGTCAAATAATAATAAGAAAATATTTCTGTATATGTACTTTATATGAATACACACACACTCTCTAAAACTCAGAGCTAAGAGAATGCTGAAATGGCAAAAACAGCAGGCCAGAAATCATCAATATAGATTTCAGGTACCTGTGGTGGCTGAGACACATGTTTTTTAAATTAAAATCTCCTCTAAATAATATGTCAGTAATGTTTTTTTTTCTTCCCAATGAAGATCCAGAGACATACCTATGAACTTATATAATGAATATTTTCAACAGCCTTTTATTATTTTATGCTCAGTGAAACTAATAAATATCAAACCAGTTGCCTTCCAGAGCATGAAAATGTTATTATTTCTTATACAAAGTTTTCATTGATAGATTGTAGTCACTATCCAGGGCAAAATCATTCACATCAGGTTGAGATGAAACTTTTCTGCCAAGAGCAACATATATCACTCCACTGTGTGATGCGTACTTCTGTGGTTACAAAATAAATGGTGACCACAACCTAGCATATATTCCCAATGAAAAAGACATGTTTTCTGATCAACCAGGTCAATGTGTGAAAGCTAGCACACTCTAAAAACCTAGTGAAAATAAATCAACTCCTTAGAACATGTTCATTTCACTGACTGACAGCTCATCTTCCAAAGACAAGACTGGAAACTATAAATTCAAAGTACTGTCAAATACTGAAACCTCCAAACTCAGAGCCCCTTCTATATATGGTATTTTAGTATTTATCTTCTTTCCCCCAGTTATTTCCTTCTGTGTTCCAAAATCTTCAAGACACAAATCTTTCTCTTTTCCTTACAGTGTATACCTCTTCTCCCTCTCTCTTCTCTCTCCCTGCCCCCAATTTTCTATCTCTCCCCGCCCCCAATTTTCTATCTCTCCCCCGACTTCCAATTAAAATACTTTCTTTCTCACAGATGCCAACTACCCCTTCTTTCAAAGAAGACCCAATTTATGCATATTACACTAATAATCAATAAATTAATTATTTATTAATATATATTTTATATATTATATATTAATATATATTATAGAAAAATTATTCTCAATTTGCATTCAGATTAAAATAAAGAATTGCATACCCAAATCTTGGAAAATTCTTCCCAGTTATAATTGTTGGTCCAGCAAATGATACTATCTTTATCCACAAACTGGTCTGTCTTCTGTAGTTAGACCAAAACCTTTTTAACAGAGTATCAGAATAATTTCCATTAGGTCCAGTAGGGTTTTGAAGTGTAAATACTGGTAAGAAGATATGCCTCCATTTCCATATACGAAATGATTTAATTGGAGCATTGTCTAACCAAGTCTCAGAGAAGTGTGCTGAAATATAATAGTGAAATTACCATTTATGGTAATTGGCTTATACAGGTATTCATAATAAACAGAAAACTTTTCTGATTCTTGCCATTTTCAAAGAAGCAATCTTGCTATCTGTAAAAATAAGATTTCCCTCAGACCCTTTTGGACACTTTGATGAAAAGTGCCGTAGATATTTTCCTATTACTAATTTTTGCAATTGTCAATATACAGACAACATTTAAAGACAAACCATTGAAAACTGATGTTTGATTTAAGCTACTGACAAAATCCATTTATTACATCAAAAGTTTAAACATGGAGCTCTCCTCAGTGCTCTTTCTGATTAATTATGAATTCTTCAAGCTTAATAATACTTATTTTGTGATCAAGATAATAGATTTTGTATTGGGTCATTAGTTAACTTTTGCAAAGCATTGAAAAAGTCAAGCATCACATATGTAACATGCATTAAAAAACTTGAAACTTCACTAGTAGTTCTTCTGACTGAACTATTCACAAATTCCTTACATTCCTCTTCATCTACTTTCTTACTTGCTCCTCAGTTCCCAAACTTGCATGGAATACTGTAGCTATCTTGCTGTATTGAAGGCAAAGATGATGTAAGAGAGAAAACAGTTGTCAAATAAAATCAGGAGAGAGACCTGTATGCAGACAGGCACTCTGAAAGCCAGATAAACACGGTTATGAAAAACACGGTTATGAAAAGAAAGATAACATATTTTCTTGATTGTTATTACCAATATTGTCAAGAATAATAGAAAGGGAGAAAAATGAATGCAAGCCTTTGCTGAGATGAAGAAATACAGAGTTCTTGGGAGATGACAAGAACTTTGCTTTTCTTCAGCATGGGCTTGTGTATGTACTCACTTGCAAAATGGACCAGAGTTGACAGGAATTTCCAAACCCATGCAGACATCCCATATAATCTCCAACCATATATATTGACTCTTAAACCGACCTCGTTCCCATGGCGGATTAAGTCAACCATAAGGTTCTTCTTGAAAAGTCCTACACTCAGTTTGCTGCATAAGCAGACCACTTCTCTAAGGCACAGCACTTGTGCAGTGGGATATCAATATCCACCATCTAACCATGTGCAATTCAATCAAAGAATGTGAGGTTTAGAACACTTTTTTGCTCCTGCTTTTCAGAACTGTTTATTAGTTAGTATACTGGATTTTGTAAAACTGTTTCTGAAGTGCTTAAAGCTTCTTAAGTACTGAAAAATGAACCTATGAACATACTTCTGGGTTCATTCATTCCGTTCAGAAACCCAGGCATAGGTAAATTAAGTGATGAGGTAATTTTTTTCAGTTAATGCACTGCACTGTGCTTTCTGTATCACCTTTACAATTATTACTTCACAGAGTAAATGTTCTTGAAACAGAGAAATAGAAAATGCCAATGCTAAATTTCTTTCTGTTCTGTTTCCTTTATAAAGTCCTAGAAAGGAGTGCACATTTCCCAAATAAATGTGGTTGGTATTTCACTTACTATGTAGTACTGACAGGTATTTGGCTGTTTATGAACCACACTGGTGCTGAACGAAATGCATGTTTTTTTCAGTATTCTCTATCTAAGAAGATAAAGAATGGCATTTTACAAATTATGGGGAATCCAAAGATACGAAGATTTGAAGTCTCTGTGGAAGAATTCCTGATTTTTTATTTTTTTTTTAACAGAAAAGACAAATTATCCAATTCAGTTCCACTTATTGGAATGGAAGGGGTAGGACAAAGAACATCTGAGGCTCCAGATGTAATTTGAATCTTACAGTTCTTGGGAAACTGAAAACCAAAACCAACCCAAAACTTTAAATAGATATTCTATTAACAATTGTCTAGCCTCTAGCTTTAAGCAAGTCTGTTTATAGAGTTTGCACTGATCCCATGAACTCATTCATTCTCCTCAGTAATTAAAACAAACTATCTCTTTTATGTACATTTCTTAGAAGTTACATCAATGGAGCAGTTTGATTTGAAGTCTACATACCTCCTGTTGTTACATAAAATGAATCTGGAGAATTAAAGCCAAAAATCTTCCAATCATTCAAACACAATAAATGCAGAGACATTTTTGCATCATTTTATTTATTCTGAATGTTGGCCAAATTAACTTGTAATTCTAGAAAAACCCACAGCTGCCAACGCAAAGTAATTTGAAGTGACAACATATCACTAAATCAAAATCACAGCAAAAGGTGCTACAATTTGTAAACCCAAGGTTGGTCTAGCATTTATTTTTATAACTACAATTTCTTTTGAATGAAGAAAGATTTGATCAAGGAAAATCAAGCTATGGTCCAAGCATAATTTAGAAGAGATAAAATAAAAATTATTCACAGTTTACATATGTATGCATACTTTCAAAACTCTCCTGAAATTTCTGTTTTATTCTGTAAAAGAAGGAGAGACAAGGGAAAGAGTTACAGCTACTCCGAGGTTATAGTGGCTCTCAGAGGCTGAATACTTGCATGTTAGCGCAACAGAAGAAAATGGTAAAGGCAGTAAAAAAACAACTACAACTGGTATTTTCACTGAAATAATAACTTGCAAAGAACATTAAATCATAACACTGTGTATACTTCTACTTTTGGGGGGAATAGAACTGTAACTTTGTTTATTTTATCCCTCTTAAAGTTATAGTTTGCGATTTGTTGGCATCCTGATGACCAGGTAGATAGGTGCAGTTTTGTATATGTATATGTTGCATGTTACATTTCTAGCAATGATGTCAAAGATATTTTTAACAGTTATTTTTTGAATAGAATTTGGGTGGCTGACAATTGCATTTTAGAAAACTATGAGTTCTGAAAAAAAGCCCCATGATAAAACAAATTTAGGAAAAAAAAACCCCACATCGTTTAATTTTTTTTTTTTTTAAATGGTCAAATTTAATCACACAGTTTAAAAAAAAAACAAAAAAAACCCCAACAACTATGCCCATATTGGAAGACATTATCAATCAGTAAAAAGCTAGTGAGACTTTCACTTCAAAATCTTCTAGAGGAACAGTGAAAAATATTTTGAAATCCTCCTTACTATAAACACAAACTCAGAAAACTGAGAATTTTACTCAGTCTTCTTGGATCATGTATTTCCAATGGAATGTGTTTTGTCTGTTTGGCTATAGTCCTGATCCTGTATAAAAATGCCAGTGGCAGCTCCCACTGAGTGGCAACAGTCACCTGAGCGTGGGAAGTTGTGGGGAGAGAAAGGGCTCCAGCCGCCTGGACTTGCTGAGCTGTACCAGATGACCTTACTTCAGTTATGCCCTGAAGTAAGAGACCCTTAAAGTTGTCTTATCAGGCAGCTTTCTCCTCCCCTGGTGATAAATCTTCTCTGTGGAGCAGAGAAGGCCTCAAGGCTTACGGGTTTAGAGAAGTGAAAATGACAAATGCTTCTGTAGTCCAGCAGCACTCTTAAGAGTATATACTTGCACAAATTACTGATTGGTATGCTTGCATGGGTTATGCTCTCTGCCCCCAGTAGTGCTTATATTTTTTACATAAATAATTAAGCAAATTAAAGAAGCAGTCCTAGCAACAAGTATCAGAATCCTATTTCACCACTTTATGCGAGCATCCTACATAGTAGGCTACGGAGTCACTTTCTCATTGCCTCCCTGTAATTATTATCGAATCCTTTTCTATGCACTGGCAGTGGAGAGTGGAAAGCAGCTGAAGTCCAGAATAGTTGATGACTATTTCTTGGCAATTCAAGCACTTGAGTGCCCTCCAGCTGAAGGTGATAAATAAACTCCCTTTCTGAGCAGTTGTGTGCCTCCTGGACTTTACAAAGATCGTGTAACTACTCTTTACATGGTCAGTAATGCCATGTCCAGGCAAACAAACTTTGAAGGTGCTCTACAGTTTATATACTGTCTATTCCTTAAGCCTTTATCCAGCAAGACTCAGAATGTGACTTTTCGTCCTCAGCTACAGCAGCACAATTCCTGTACAAATCCAAAAGATTATCCAGATTATTCTAGATATGTCATTATGATAGATTTAATTAAAACATACTGATGATGTCAAAATGTATCTATGTGGCCATGCGTGGTAAGGAAGTGATAGGAAGTCTTTCAAAAAGACATACATTTTATTTTTTTTTATTTTCTCCATTAACTATGTATTTGGTTAAACATAAATATTTTGAAAATGCATATCATTTATTTGATTGACAGTAATGGTTTCTTTGGAATCAAACTAGTCAAATGAATCAATACCTACACTGAGTACATACATAATTTGGAAAATATTTAAGTACCTGGTGAAATTAAATAGTCGCATATATGCATACAAGCTGCACAAGAAGGGACTGTTTAAACTGTAGTAATCATCTCACTAAGCACGTATACTGTTTTCTATAGTATGTTTCTATGGTCTTGTGCCCAGAATGCTTTTGAAAACTTATTCCTCCTTTTATTTTTTGGATTAGTAACACAGCTATCAAAAACTGAAGAAGATAAGAAACGTATATGGCAGGGCAACCAAGACTCCAGATAGTCAGAACAGTGCTAGGAACATACGTTAATTAATCTGTCTATTCTCTGTTCCCACAACAGTCAACATATGTAGGGTAGGGTTCAGATGAAATAAGAATTAAACAGTACACCAAAAATATACTCATGCCATGTCAGTCTAATCTCGTATGCAATGTTATGGAAAAACTATGTCCTGACTGGATTTGAAAGCAGAGAAGACCATATGGATCAGTTCAACAAGAATATCTTGTGTTTGTAAATAATGTGACACAAACGAGAAATTGATTCTAATTCATTTTATTGTAAAAATGATAAAATGATACTCATTTATTTACACCTGACATTTAACATGGTTAATTTAGGCTTGTTTTCTTTTTCTTATCAAAAAAAGTATTGGAGCCAAGAGAAAGATCACTCTGGTTTATTTTATTTGAAATTGCAATTCGTGGATTTTCAGAACTTGTAACAATTAAGTAAAAGAATACCTACACAAGTGTCATAAATTGTAATCTCTGTCCTTTTGTGAGTGATCAACAAATTCCAACAATGGAAGAAGACTCAGAGAAGACAGACAAGGATGATGTGCTCAGGAAGCTCAGAAAAGGATGCAGGAAGTGACCACAGCTATCGAAAAGGAAGCCGAACTTCTCTCAACATCAAGAGAACCAGAAAGTGGACTTTGTTGTAGATTAACAGCTGTATCAGTTGAATGGATTAACTATCATGTAAATGGTCTTCCTAAAATAATCAATAGGAAGTATTAACTTCTAATAGAAAATATTATCTTCCTGAGCCATCCAGATCAACATGGAGGAAGTGTTTATGTGGCTCAGCCCAAAATAGAGTATAAAAATCAAGCAACCAACAGAATGAAATTTGAAGAGAGCAAAGGGCTTGAGCTGGCTTCAACCCATGTATTGCTTCCCAGTGACTGGGGATGCACAGTTTTGGGACAGTGAAAGACTGGTAATGGGAATCATGTTTGTATTGTGATCCTGCTGTGTATTGCAATTGCTATATTTTGCTTGTGTTGTGAGTTCGGTATACTGCTGTATCACTTTTCTATGTCAAAATCCCATGTAATGTCAATTATCTTCAAATAAATAAGTTTAGTATTGAAACATGAAAGCCTTCTTGTGTGGAAAATCTAAAAGAACCAGAAAATATTTGACTCTGATATCCAGTAGTTTATATTTGTGAAATATACTTAGTATTATGAAATTACCACATTTTAAAAGTAATCATTTTATTAAAGCCAGCATTGATTGTATTGAAGGAAATGTAACAATTATAGCAAAAATAGAGATACATAAATTTCAAGAAATTGAAGTTGAATCACTATGTCGATATAAATAAAATATTTACTTAAGGCTAAATTTAAAGCGTGTGTTTAAAAGTCTCTTCTGAATCCAGAACTGCTGATTTACTTTTCCAGGTCTTATTTGAGCAAAGCAGTTATCACATATCTGAACTGCAAGCAGGAAGAGCATTTTCAAGATGGATTTTAAATACAAAATTATCAATGTTGAGGTTAGGTACATTTCAAGATGACTTTTGGTTCCTCTGCATGGAAATTCTTGACGTTTGAAATGAGCGTGCTCCTTCTATAATCAACAGCGAGAAGTAGTATTTCTAAAATGTTATCCAGTTTAAGGTCACTGTGTAAAATAAGCTAGTTGATTCAAATTTCATATAATCTTTAACAAATATTGACATGTCTAACTAGCCAGAATGTAAGGGTCCTTCGACTTCTGCACAGTGCCTGGAATTTTTGAGAACTATGTTTTGTACAGTCATCATTAAACTCATCTTCACTTGTTCCTTGATTATAGACAGCCTGCTGAATCAGAGCTCTTACAGCAAGAGAACATCCTTAGGATCTAGTTTGACCTCCTGTGAAATGGAAACATAGAATTTCACCATGCCTCTACTTAGGACTTCATATTTTTGATGCGGGTCTAGAAAAATGTGACTTGGTGCCTAGGGGAAACAAAAATCCTAAATCCGTATGCCTTTCAAGGAAGGCAAGTTCTAAGACAGAAACCCCTGTCTGCAGATGCAATATCATTTTCCAAAGATCCCTGAGTGTGGTTGGTGGAAGATCTCTTTTGTGAAGTCTGTCTATCTACCAAATTATTCAAATCACTTTCTTCACATGCATCCTCTTATTTGTGAGAGGAAAAACATAGTAGGGTATAGAAATCGGACATACTTTTAAAATGTCTTCTACTTCTTGTTCAGAAAATTTAGTAATGTAATACATGCACAGGTACACAAAATAATAATATTCTATTCCCTTCAGTCCTATTTAAGATAGCATTCATCTTTAAAATAGTGGTATTATTAGATCTCTATGCATATTTTTTTCTTTTTTTTCCCTCAATTTAATAATATATTATTATCCTATTCCTGTCAGTGACATCTGTTAATTTCATTTGGCTGTGCAAGGTGGTTACATTTACTCGATTCCTTAATGATTACATTGTGAATAATTAATACTTTTATATTCCATTTCATTGCCAGGAAAACATTTATCTAAATTACAAAGAAAACCTTTTCTTGTAATCAGCTGAACACATAACTGTTTCCTCTTTTCAAATTAATCTTAACTGCTAATTTTAAAAGTTACTTCTGGAAGATTCTACTATTCCAGCAGTGCCTTTGTTAAGCTCTCTTGTGCTGAGAATTGTCCAAATAAGAACACACAATCTCTGCTGTAAGTAGTTTTCATGCAGCAGATAAAAAGAAGATAGCAACTAAAATTACATGACTTGCAGGTTCAAGTCTTGTGCAGAATTGTGCACTCCCAGTGATTGCCCTTGTTAGTCTAATGTTTCTTTGTATTTTTTGTCTATTGAATATACTTGTTACCCATCAATATGTTTATTCTACAACTGACGATCAAGTCTTGAAGAATTTCTTTCTTAAACATATTGAGTGAGATTTTCAGTCATTACTAATGATGTTATGTCTCTCCTTCACCTCTAGTATTTACATGTTTCCCTTCAGGAAAGAGGGACTGCTTTCAACAGTCACGGTCAGTTGTTTCCTGAGAAGCAAATATATATAAAAGATTGAAGTTGATCCCAAGATGCCAAATACCAGTGATGAATCTGTATTTCTGAGAATCATTAGTCTGATTCAGCTGCTAGTAAGTGATAGATTTAGTAGGGCTGCCTCAGTGGACAGAATAATAGAAATACAAATTCTGCTTACATTCACTTGTTGGAATATGGAGTACAATTTAATCAGTTAAAATGCAGGATCTCATTTTGCTTTCTGGACTGTGAAAGCCCTGGAAATTTATATAGATACTGGCAATTTGGCAGGCCACTACCATAATGAAATGAATTGTCCATATAGGTAGAGAGAAAAAAATCACAGCTTGATGCATTCCATAATTGCAAAGTGGCACTGAGGAAACAATGTAAATTAGTAAACCTATAGTCTCTGAATCTGTTTCTAGAATACATAGTTTTGATTGCTATTCAATAGCTACCTCTGCATTACTGAGCTAATATCTAAACTGGGACAACCACTAATGGAGATTCTGTAAGTATGATCTATGCTTAGTTTCAGCAAACCTACCAAAGTACCTGGGGTATACTTTGCAATCAGTTGCATGATTGTTATTAATGTGATACTTGAAGATTGTTTCCATTGCCCCAATTCCCATAAAAATCTTCTTGAGTCAATTCTGTTTATAATTAAAAAAAAAGATTTTGAAATACATCGGCAAAATAATAACCCCATCTGAAATCCAAATTAAGATACATTATTATTTCAGGAAGTACTGTTAAAAGACTGAAAGAAATTAAATAAAAAGGAACAAATGGAGATAAAAAGGACTTTGGAGATTTGGGATTAAGGATATTGAATGAGTGGTATTTTGCAGTAGCTATAGTTGTATAAAAAACCTAACTAAGACAAGGACGATAGTAAAGGTACTAGCTTTTACTATGATTTGTCTAGTATTGAACGGTGGTCACCTAACTATAGAATGAGTCTCTATCTGTAGTCAGCAGAAAAGGAGAATGGCAACAGAATGGAGGAGAAATAAAAGATTTAAGTATCCAGGGTCAAGGAGTGTTAGAGCTGAGATTACTCACCAACTGCCTAAGCTAGAACATCAGACAGACACCTTTCTCTTTTCTAAAATGATTTGACATTACACAACTGGAACAAAATGAGGGTAATAATGAGTCTTTATCCTACACAGATGAAAAGGAAATAATGAGTAGAATAAAGCTGCACTGGCAACACAACAGGGACTGGAACCCGATCCTGGTGTCTTCAAGTGCTTTGCCAAAGCATTTGAAGTAGAGAAAGACATGGGTAGATGCACCTCCCCCCATTTGGTAGGTAATGAAGCTGGATGATCCCCAAGTGGGGAGCAGATTTATTTAAACAAAAACATGTGCAATAAATTATTTTCTCTCCTGTGTTGACACAATTCAAACTGTTAATGCTTCCAGTCTTCCCTGAGACAATATGACTTCTGGAACTAGCTTTCCTTTGAGTCTTCCTAAGTGGCAAAATACAATATTAAGTCTCCAAACATATGGGGGAATGCTGAATGATAAACACCCACTGAAGGCCCTAGGCCACTGAGTAAAGTTTCAGATAAATTGCTTATCTGAGCTGTACTTCCAAGCCTGTAGAGATTCACCCATTTCTAATTTACCATGAGAGTTGTGGGAAAATAATCCTTGCTGCTGGCAAAACTTATGAAAGTCAAGTTTTGCCAGGGAAAACAAGGCCTTTTGGGGGCAGACGAGGGAGGGCTGGAAAAAATTAATGAGGAATATCCAAAATTAGAAAAACATGACATTAATTCTAAGAGCTAGAGTTTTATGAGATGAAAGCATATTTGCTATACTGTATGGAACACACCTGTTTTATTTAGCTATCACCTTATGCTTTTGTGTGTGTACATGATGCTATGACACTTGAATTTAAACATATTTACACTGACACTTTTATTTAAACATAAATATATAAATATTTTAACAGGATTTAATAGGTGATGATACGATTTTTTTTCTTCTACTCTGAAATAAAAATATGCTGTGTAATGAACCTCATCCCAATCCAGTGTCGTAAACTTTCAGTAATTTTGAATTTTGAAGCAAACTTTCATGTTTTTTTCTCATCCTGTATAAAGAAAATAGATACAGAAATAGTCACTTAGACTTCCCTGACATTTTGTTTTCTTATTTATAAATCATTGTTATAGAGTGATGTTGCCCCTATATTTATAAAGGGTTGAGAAGGAAAACTGAAATATTCTTACTTGAAATCTCTAAAAATAGCATATTGCATTCAATATGCAACTCTGCCACTCTGCCAGAACAGTATTCAGGCTTCAAAATAATAATAATAAAAAAAGTTTCATATTAGAGAATTATGGGATTCAGACTGCTAAGGCATGTTAGGAGTGGTTGCCTCCTCCAGCAGCTCTAGCCCAAGACTCCCTCCTGCCTGGATGCTGGAACCCAGATTGGTACTCAGGGACCTGTCATCTCTGCCCAGGCTGAGAGATGTGGCTGCTGCTTTCCAGTTTGTGTTTAATTATCACTTTCTTTGTTATTTATTTTCTTATACTGAGTAGTCCTCAACCAAGTAACTTAAACAAACACACGCCATCACTTTCCCCATTCCCTTACACAGAACGTAAGTATTGTTTTTTAAACTAATAAAATATGATGAGATTCTTGATCAAATATATTCTTCAGGTTTCCCATCTCCAAGTTCATGAGTAGGTCACTTGGATAACAAATTCTGTGATTAAGGGAGCTTACCTTATTTTCCTTACTTCTTTTGATTATTTAAAGACTTTAAATAGGGATAATAAAAATCAGAGCCTTTAATTCATGTGATTTTTCATCTTTTACCTTCTCATTTGGTTTTCTGTCAATTTATTATTATTGTTGAAAATATCATCCATTTATATATATGAAATGCCCAGTCTCTATAACTCTTCAATGGTATTACAATTCTTGAAATTTAGATAGATCGGTGTATTAATGGTAGAAATTACAAGGACCTATTGAGATTGCTGTTCTTCCATGTACAACTTTCAATCTACTCTACAGTAAAACTAGAATGCTATGATCTCTAGGGAAATCGTTAGAGCCTGACAAGTTGAACATAGTACTTGGAGATGGAAAACTTGAACAGCATATTTGATCAGGTATTTGATGTTATTACTTTACAAGACAATGCTTACTTCAGCACACATATCCAGACATGGCAAAGTCTTTCTTTTTTCCTATTTTTTTTTAAATATGAATTTATTTGAATCATTGGAAACATTATTTTCTTTCCAATATCATGTGTTGCTTTGCTTGACTGCTACACCACATGCACTCAAAGTAATTAGTTTTGATGATACTCTTTTACGTTTTTGTTGAAATGCTTTAGGCTCCTGCAATCTAATGTTATCCTATTATGACAGAGTGATCCTCATTACTGGTTAGCCTGAGAAACTGCTGAATAATCTCTGCCATTACAGATGAGAGAGGCCATCACATAAGGTTGTCAAAGGCATTATAAATTCTTGTGGCATTTAAGTTATTTACGTTATCATTGTCCTCCTTCTTAATACAACTATTTTTAAAAAATATTTCAGGATAACTGAAGCATTTAGGAAATTTTAATCCCTGGATCTTACCTCATACATATATTATAAATATCCCCTCTCATAGTTTGAAATTAAGCAATTTGGAGTGTAAAATATAATAGCCAAAGTGGTAAAAATATTCCCACTAGATATACGGAAAATATGAACTCCCTGTGGAGTTAGTTACTTAGGAATGTAGAAATGCTCAAAGAAGCCAGCTATTGGTTTCAACTTTTTAGACATGAATTCTTCATATGTTAAAAACTTGCCATGTATAATTACCTCAACACATTTCTACAACAATAACAATTTCAAAATGAGTGTTTTTAAATTATTGAAATACTATTAGTCACTATTTTCTGTGATTTTCAATTCCATTTTGGGACAGACAGTTTTCAGAATATAAAAAAAACTTTTTTTTAAGGGAAAAAATCAATTTTATATTTATTTCTGCCAAGTTAGTTTGCAAATGACACCATGGCGAGTTTAGGTGTAGGCTATAGAGGCAGTTTCAAAACGTGTAAGGATGATGATCGATGGGAATAGCATAAGCTTGGCAAAGTGAGAGAAACAATGAGACACTTGGAGCAGTGGCATGTGCTAGATTAGAGGTGGCAGCAGATTGCTCAGCTGTCACAGGCATTTTCCTCATGGAGTCAATGTGCTACTTGACTCTAAAAACAGATGACTCCATTCCTTACTGCTTGCACATCTCTGGCTTTGTGCTTGCCTCAGCAGCTACTCTCTGGTGTGCAGAGGACCATGAATTTAATACGCTGTCCAACAGCCAGAAGTGGACAGAAGACAGAGAAGAGGGATATAGACTGGAAGTTGAGTTCACCTTTTTCACCTACCTTTCTTTCCACTATCAGTTCTATATTGTCTTGACAGGGCTGGGAATATGTTCTGGGCATTAGCGGGAGGCTGAAAAAGAAGGGCAAGCGGACAGCAGAGCCAGACATGCAGGCAGCACAACCATTACCACAAGCAGCTGTAAGGTATGCTCAGTCCTGAAAGTCTTGGGCTGTTAGGGGAGGATGGTGCCTGTGTGAGTTACTTGCCAACACAGTTGACGTTAATTGTATCAGCCTAAGAATGAGGAGAATAGTTTTGCAGAGATGCCTTTAGCAAACCCGCACATCAAAATGTTTGCATAAATATTGCTTAAGTCTCATCTTCATGCCCAGCAGATGCTGCCATCCTTACTCTGGGTATAGCTTCTAGCAAGTTAGAACAGCTAAGCAAAACAATGCAATGGACCAGCAGCAATAGCAGCAAAATTATGACAAAGACTTGCTTATCATATCTGGATTCTACACTAATTAGCCTCTTACCCCAGGAGAAGAAAAAAAAAAACAACAAAAAGACCTATAGCCCTTACTTGCATATGTATTCTGGCAATTAGAGCAGTATTTTTATTTCTGTACTAGGCTTTGGATCTACTAAAACCTACCACACCTCTGCAAGTGCTATGAGGATGGGATGCTTTGATCTGTGGCAAGTTAGAACAGATATAAACTTTGTGGTAGTCTTTGTCTCATGGAGATATAAAAGGTGTTGGTGGAAGAAAGATTACTAGCCCATATACAATCACCTTTTGTCAGTGAACAAGAAGTATCTGCTAGAGTTCCTTCTGATTTCAGAGCTACAAAACACACTCAGTATGACAACCCTTCCCTTTCTCTCCACCATGACCATTTGGTAAAGCACTTCTAGTTTTCTTCCTAAAAGCTCCTTTCACCTTTCTATTTGTTTATGTCAGTCTCATGCCCCATGATGGGGCAGAATGTCAGCTAGTATGTTGATGACACAAAACTGGGAGGAATGGCTGATATGCCAGAGGGTGGTGCTGCCATCAAGAAGGACCTCAACAAGCTGGAGAAATGGGCTGACAGGAACCTCATGAAGTTCAACAAGGGGAACTACAGTTCTGGGGAAGAACAACCTCATGCACCAGTATATGCTGATGGTCTACTGTCTGGAAAGCAATTTGGCAGCAAAGGACCTCGGAGTCCTGGTGGACACCAAGTTGAACAAAAGCAAAGAAGGCTAATGGTTTCCAGGGCCACATGAGAGGAGGTGTTCCCAGCAGGTCCAGGGCGGTGATCCTTGTGCTCTGCTCAGCACTGCCAAGCCCACATCTGGAGTACTATGTCCAGTGCTGGGCTCCCCAGTACAAGGGAGACATGGACATACTAAAGAGAGTAAAAAAAGGGCCACTACGGTGACAGAGGGTCTCAAACACCTCCCCTGTGAAAAAGACTGAGACGGCTGGGACTGTTTAGCCTACAGAAGGTTTAGGGGATATCTTAGCAATTTATATAAATACCTGAAAGGATGGTGTAAAGAAGAGGGAGCCAGGCTCTTTTCAGTGCTGCGCAATGACTGGACCAGAGGCAATGGGCAAAAACTGAAACACAGGAAGTTCCATCTGAAAATCAGGAATCAGATTTTTACTGCATGCTTTTCTGAGAAACCAGAGACCATCAATACAGTTTCTTACCTTTGTTTAAATCAAAAGAGAAACTCCAGTTGACTTAATCAGGTTACAAGTTTCACTCTTCCTGTCATGTTTTATCTTGAGATACTTCAGTGGTAATGTTAATAAAACATAGGGGAACCTTTGAACTTTCGACTGTTACAATTCAGGATTATTTTTTTTTTTCAGGGAAAAAATCGGAAAATTTTATAAATCCTTTTTTACTGTGACAGTAACTGAGCACTGGCATGGTATGCCCAGAGAGGTTTTGGAGCCTCCCTCCTTGGACATATGCAAAAGCTGTCTGGACATGGCCCTGGGAAACCAGCAGTAGGTGGGCCTGATTGATTGCGGAAGGGAAGTTTGACCAGATGACCTCTAGAAGTCACTTCCAGACTCAACCATTCAGTGATTCCGTGAATTCAGACTTGCTAGCTGAGCAGAGGACTTCTGATAACTCAGCAAAACAGTATTTTCCTGTTTATTTTGAGGTAATATTAAAAACAGCTGGCATTCAGGCTAGAATTTGAAGATTGTCTAGAGAGGACTAGCTGCACAACACAAAAGAATTCCATGTTTGGTCTTGAGATTCAGAAAATTAGCAATTCCTTATTTGGAAAATACTGAAAATATGTGAAATTAGTAGAATAAGTCTGTAAGAAAAGTGATTTTTACTATAATCACAATTTTATTAATTTAGTATCATTCTTATGTCATAGAAGTATACTTCTTTTAGTATAAACATATAAATATTCTAGTTATGGCTGTTTAAATGCTATAGAAGCACAAACCAAAATGATTTCCTGTTTCTTAGAGACACAAGAGTTTAAGGGAACAAATAACATTTGAGAGGATGCAGGCAAGTACTGTGAAGCTGGTAGACAATATGGATTGGTACAACAAAGAAAAAATTTCAGTGAGTGTATTGAATTTCTGTACAAGAGTAGCACAGCATAGCCATACATAACATTTCTAAAATTATTTCTGTTGCAAGTCAGTCTAATGTATTATCATGTCTGTAACCTATGGGATGCATAGCAACATGTTTCTTTACTCTCACCTCTGTAAGAGGCAGATTTTTTTAAAACTGTAAACATTAAAGATTTCCAGTTTTCTGGAAATAAAGAAGGAGGTTTTTAAGTTGTGAAAAATAAATTCAAAGTGTTAACCTGTATTTCATTTCATTTCATTCATAACATTTTTTCAATAAATCCTAGCTGTAGTAGATCTTTTAAAAGCTGATGCCTGATCTGGTTTGTGAAGCAGTACAGCTGCCATTTATGCAGTTGTTCCTTCCCCTTAGAAGGTGCTACTGTAGAAACTCAGTTCCAGTGCCTGCCTCTATTACAGAGTTAATCTATAATCCAGGTTTACTGCCAATGGAAGATTTAGCTGATACTGATAAATTTCCATAAAAGCCAAAATCAGAAGAAAACAACAAACCAAACATACACTCTTTTCTCCTTAATATTCAGGTATTACTTGCTGCATTCCAATGGCCATTTTCAGACCAAAGGAAGTAGGGGCATCTACGCAGTCATTCTAGTTTGATTTAGAAGTGAGTTTTGGAGCAGATCTCTATGTTGTCCTCAGCGCTCACTTTGGATGAAACTTACCAAGAAGACCAGGTACCAGGTGTTTGCCTGGTACCTGAACAGCTAATGGATGTTCAGTTCAAAGTAAAGTTGCTTTGAAATACTTACTATATGGATATCACATCTTCAGCACCAGCTGTTTCACTGTGCAAGCCCAGTCCTGTTTATCTGCATTACTTGCTAATGCAGACATATTCACTGAGTCCAATTCAGTCTGGGCACACAGGGTAACTGTACATGTGCAAAACAGATGGCAAATGAATATGAACAAATTACGCCACACCGTAAGCATGCCAGACTTACTATGGATATCTACAGCACGTTCAATAGGGCTGATCTGTCCATGCATAATTGGTACTCCTGTGGATACTGAACAACTGTCCAAACAGACAGGGCCATTTCTCCTACTGGGATGCATGGACTTCTAGTTAAGTTGTCAAAGTTTTCAGCTTTTGGCAAGAGATTTTCTTATCAGAGAAACAGAGATATATAAATAAGTCTGTCAACTCTTCTTGGAAGATTATGATGCAGCCTTAAACAGAGGTCCCAAAATAGCATGTCTCTATTTCTTTGAGGTATTTACTCTTTCCTGCATATGAGAATAGAAAGTAAATCTTGCAATAATATTAATGATATCACCTCCCTAGCAGACTCTGGATACTCTAAATGATAATATATAGTTATAATGCGTGAAATCATTAAAACTAACATTAATATAACATTAAACTGTGGGTTTTATCAGTAGTCATGTATCAATACACAAAATCATGTCCATCAGAAAGAGTTTTCACAGTGTTATTTCTGAAAACTTTTACAGATAATTAAACTCTACTTATTCACTGTCCTGTATCAGGAAGTTTTGGGTTTATTTGTGAAAAGGAAAATCTAGTGGAGTTGCTGCTAATTTAATTTCCAAGAACTATGAACAACTTTCATGTAAGTAGAAGAGTATAATTTGACGATGACAGAGGCTGAAGAGCGTAGTCCCCATTTACAGTGTAAAGTGGTGGTCAGTGCTGAGCATTTATCCTCTGCCTTGCTGTGCAAGCTTGCTCTTGAGTTACATCGACAGATGCTGCTATTCTTTCTCCTACAAACTTTCCCATGTGATCACACCTGATTTTTTTTTTTAATTTTGCTAGGCTACTGGGATTGCTCTTCTGATACTCATGTGAGCAGGAATACAAAATAATAGCTGCCAAAGATGATCCCTGCTGCTGTTCTTCAGTAATATTTTTGGTCCTTTCTCATTCTAACAAAATTTATCTTGATTGCACTTGATGAATTGACTATTTCAATTACATACAGGGTTGAAAAAATGATAGTGGACATTTCTTCTATAGAAAGAATACATAGAAAATAATCCATGGGAAAAGCAAATGTCTATTGGATGTGAATTTTCACATAAGAGAAAATAATGGCACTTTTGTCCATATAGAGTTAATATATCCTTAAATAGAATAAATGACTAAAACCAGAATTTGGGGAAAGAGATTGAAAAGACAAAAAAAGGCATTGCTTTCTCATGTTATTATAGTTAACGTTAACAACTGATTTAGATTAAAGTTTTTAGATTCTTCTGCAAGTCATAGGAGGAAGAAACCAGGTAAAAAATGTGCTCTGAGATTTAGAAGTTCTTGGCTTATTAAAGAAGTAATTTAACTGTACTGAAACACATTTCCTGTATATATCACAAAGATATTTCTTCTTCCTCCCTCAGACTGTATTTTCCATTGTGAGTGGATTTTTAACCACAATATGTCAGTTTTAACAGACCAGGACTGAAAAGGCAGTGAATGTGGTAATATATCTTAGTAGTTTGAACCGAAACCCAGTGTGGGAGGTCAATCCACAGCATAATTAGGTAACATTCTCAGTCTCTAACTTGCCTTGACTTTCCTAGCTAATTTGATAAACTAGGCAATGCGTGATTCTTTGTGACTTTTGTCCAAATCAAGATTTTCGAGCACAATATAACTAGGACAAAGGCTTTTCCTTAAATGAGAACGTGACTTCCTACATGAAAGGAAGGCATGAGAGTTTTAGCTCTATAGATATGACTTGTGGCCCTGATGGACACCAAAGTATTGTTGTCTTGGTTTTGGTTTGCTTTTTTGTTGGTTCTTCCCTGCCTCATAGTACAGATGTAATCAAAGAGTTTGTAAAAGACTCAAAGTAGAGAAGTAGAGTCTTACACTGTTTTTATGATGGATTTCAGACAGATCATAAGAGGGTGATGAATGTCATACAAAAAAACAAAGAAACTAAGATAGTCCCAATTAAAGGGAGAGAGAAAGTAATGTAATGGGAATGAGCCAGCATTATAAGGTCTATGCATAACTAACAGTCCATTTCTAACTCCTACTCAACTCAGACCTTCAGAGTAAGCTACTTGCAAATAATTATGGAACAGAACTTGTTGTAGCTGGGATTTGAGAAGGCCTTTCAAACGAAACTCCTCTTGTGAACCATGGAATATGTGGAAAAAAACCCAAACAAACTGAGCATGTCTTTACTGTGTAAGTCTTTTCCTATGAATTACTCTCTCAGGTTTCAATTGGGTTTTGGGGGATTTTTTGTTCCCCACTCATTTAGGTGCTATAATTTGTGTAAAAAGGGCAAAGGATTGGTTTTCCAGGCTAACTCTCTCCTGTTCTATACAAGAAAAAGGCAGAAACTATTGATCTTGTCTTACATTTTACTATTTACAACACTTTTAAAAGAAATAGTCCTTTTGTATATAGCCCTGTAAATGGACTGTGTATTTTGTGTAACTTCATTTTTCTGTGAGCAGTCACGTACTGAATCATAACTAGGAAAAACTAACAATAATAATAAGAAAGTGCTATTACAATCTACAAATAGAATAGCCAAGACACTTAACTAGAGATTACTTAGCAGTTGAATTCTTCTAAAAGATGTTCATACTTGCTATGAAAAATAAAAGCAGATTTTTAAAGATATGTTCTTTTTTTTTTTATTAAAACAACCCAATCTTTTGAGTTTACTTTATCTAGGCATAGAAAAATGAAAGATATCTGTTATTACAAAGATATTATAATATTATGCTATAGGGATGATGTCTGATTTACAGCTATTTACAGTCAGCAAGAGTCTCTCAGGTTGCTCAACAGTGGCCTTAAAAGCAAAAAAAGAAACAAAAAACCTTGTACGTTTTACCTCTTTATCATAATGTTAACCTTCTCATCCCAACAGATTCCATCTAGGCAACCTTCTCCATTAGCAGTATAGAACAAAACAAAACAAAACAAAAACAACTCAAACCTCTTTATGACTTTGAAGTTGAGAACCTGGAGTGTAACATTTTGGGTTGTCTTGATCTGTCGCTTCTACCACCTTATCATTGCAAAGCAATAAACCTAGCACAGGAGTCACAGACAACCTCAGCTTGTAGAAATTACTTCATTAAAACAAGTACTTGGGAATTCACACAAAGGTTAGCAGTTTAATTGTTAGAATTTTTTTCTTCCCTTTTTCTTAGTTTTTAAAGTGTACTTTCTCTGAAGGGAAGCAAGTTTACTATGTCTTTATCCCCTACAAATATTTTGGGATGTACAATTCAGTTTCTACTTCTTAATTTTTGCCAAACTGGAAAACTGATAAATTAATAATAATTCTTAAGCAGGTGCCAATAAAACTTACAGCTACAAGAAAACATGCACAAATGTCACCTTTCATGAACACAGACTTTTGATTCCACTACACAGAAGTCATTAATACTTTATATATGACTCTCTAAACATCACTTTTTCCCTTTATTTTTTTTCTTTCTCACACACCTCCATTTTGTAAAGAAAAACAAATATAATTCAATTCAGTTCTACTTTACCACCATGTCACTATGTTTTTAATAACTGTTTTCATAAATAACATTTCTATGAGGTTATTCCTCTCATTGTGCAGTTCATAATTTTTTCCTTCAGCATTACTTAAATAATGATCAAGTAAAAGTCTTAGTTGCTCTATCAATGTTTGACCCTGTACTTAGGCTTGATTTAAAAATGTTAGAGCCTACAGAACTACTGAGGGGTTATGGAATGAAAGCAGTGGGCAGATATTTTGCAAAACCTTACTGTGTATTGAGTTACAGTGCTTCTACAGTCTAGTCTAGTTTGACTCTCACTATGACTTGAACAAATCTGAGAGGACAACACAAGAAGTGAGTGGTTGGGCCTTCTGAAAATGCTAAGATTGAAGGTAAGTACAAAGCAGGTAAATTACAGTAAAAATGGTAAGGATTTTCAGCAAATTTGAGATCTTAATGAATAATTCCTGCACATTCACCAAGGTGATCAGCTCCAGTGCGGGCACATTCTGCAGCAGAACTGGGCATCGTGGCATACAGGGGGGTTCCTGAGCCAACAAAACCCCAGGGGAGCGTAGAGACCCACCAGGAGCTGGCAGCTCTCATGAGAATGGCTGATGAGGCATAGATGGGACCAGGATTAAAGGCAGCCATCCATCACTCCCACAAAAGGCAGCCCTGGGGAGTGCAAGTGCCCAGGATCTCTGCAAATGGGATGGGCAAACAGGGTCTGGTGTGTCAGGCAGGCTGTGGCAGTCAGTTTGTATGGGAAGGTGCACAGGGAGAGGGCCTCTTCAAAGGAGGGTCATTCCACTGGCCGAGTGGGAGGCTTGAAGGACACATAACCCAGCAACCAGGCACCATTCTGTGACCATCTGCACAGGTCAAGGGCACTCATCCTACCTGAGCCTCAAGGTAGAACGGTGGACACTCATCTGACAGCAAGGGCTACAGCTCAGGCTTGGGGTCTGCACCATCTACACCAGCAGTGGCCGATGCCTCCACCCAGATGGAGCTGCTGAAGTGAGAGGCTGCAGTGCAGACCTTGGACTGCAGGAAGTGCCTAGACCTTTCTCCTGGGGCAAGGATAGGTGGCAGATTTGCCTGCAAAAGATGTGCCCAGGTTAAGGACCTCCTGCAGGAGGTGGCCAAGCTGCAGGAGGCTGTGAGGACACTGGGTAGCATCAGGGAGGCTGAGAAACAGTTAAATAGCTGGTTCCAAGCACAGTCTGCAGTGGCCCCACAGCCAAACAGCCAAAATTTCCCCCACCAGCACACACAGAAGGGAGGGGGGACCATAATGCAGAAAAACAGAAGTTTGCAATGGCAAGGACCAGCAGAAGGAAAAGACTTCCCTGAAGCCTGAGGTGGCTTTTCAGAACCACTTCACTGTACTGCAGACTGAAGGGGAAAGACCCATCACATCAGGAGAGACACTGGAGCCCAATCTGCTCCCCATATAAAAAACACAGCAACTAAGAAAACGTGAAGGAGGATAGTAGTAGGCAATTCTCTTCCGAAAGGTATGGAGGCACCCATTTGTCGACTTGATGCACTTTCCAGAGAGGTGTGCTGCTTACCAGGGGCTCATATCAGTGATGTCACCGAGAGACTACGAACTCTCGTACAGTCCTCTGACTATTATCTGCTGCTGTTGTTTCACATAGGCATCAGTGATACAGCCAGGAGCAGTCTGAGGAATATCAAGAAGGATTACAGAGCCCTGGGAGTGGTGCTAAGGGACTCTGGAGTGCAGGTGGTTTTTACTTCAATCCTCCTGTTCAACGGGAAGGGACTTGAAAGGGTTAGTTGAATCTGGTGAAGAGTATCTTCAGTCACAGGCTTACCAAGCTGGCGAACAGGGCTTTAAACTAAAGTTGTTGGGGCAGGGGAACCTCAATCCATCCCACTCCTACCAGTTTGATGCCAGTGCCAGCAATAGATGCCCAGAGCCTGGAGAAGTATCACAGGTCAGCAGGAGAGCACCTGGGGTGCAGCACAAAGGAATACCAGCCACTCCAGCCAGTGAGCCAGCTTCAGCAGGGGCCCAACTTAAATGCCTCTATGCAAACACACGTAGAATGGAGAATAAACAGAAAGAGTTAGAGACGTGCCCACTCCTGCGGGACTATGATTGTATTGGCATCGTGGAGATGTGGTGGGATGGCTCCTGTGACTGGAGTGTTGGAATGGAAGGGTACAGGCTCTTTAGGAAGGACAGACAGTGGAGACAAGGAGGGGGTGTCACCCTCTATGTCAATGACCAGCTGGTGTGCATGGAGCTCTGCCCGGGGATGGATGAGGAGCCAACTGAGACCTTATTGGTCAGGATTAAAGGGAGGGCAGGGACAGGTGATGTTACAGTGGGGGTCTGCTACAGGCCACCTGACCATGAAGACCAAGCCAGTGAGACCTTCTATAGACAGATAGGAGCAGCCTCACATTCACAAGCCCTGTCCCTCATGGGGGACTTCAACCACCTCGATATCTGTTGGACAGACAACACAGCTGGGCATAAACAATCCAGGAGATTCCTAGAATGCATCGATGATAACTTCTTTCTCCAAGTGACAAAAAAGCCAATGAAGAGAGGTGCTATGCTGGACCTTGAGTGCACTCTCAGCAAGTTTTCGTATGATACAAAGCTGTGTGGAGTATTTGACATACTGCAGGGAACGGAAGCCAGACGGACCTTGACAGGCTTGAGAGGCAGGCCTGTACGAACCTCATGAAGTCCAATAAGGTCAAGTGCAAGGGGCTGCACGTGGGTCGGAGCAATGTGAAACACAAATACTGGCTAGGTGGGGAACGGATTGAGAGCAACCCTGAGAAGGACTTGGGGGTGTTTGTTGATGAGAAGCTCAACATGAGACAGCAATGTGTCCTTGGAGCCCAGAAAGCCAACTGTATTCTGGGCTGTTTCAAAAGAAGTGCGGCCAGCAGGTCAGGGAGGTGATTCTGCCCCTCTACTCTGCTCTTGTCAGACCCCACCGGGAGTACTGTGTCCAACTCTGGGGCACTCAACATAAGAAGGACGTGGACCTGTTGGAGCGAGTCCAGAGGAGGGGGTCAAAGATGATCAGAGGGCTGGAGTACCTCTCCTATGAAGACAGGCTGAGAGAGTTGGGGTTGCTCAGCCTGGCGAAGAGAAGGCTCCGGGGAGACCTATTGCAGCCTTCCAGTACCTAAAGAGGGCCTACAGGAAAGCTGAGGAGGGACTTTCTCATCAGAGACTGTAGCGATAGGATGAAGGGTAATGGTTTTAAACTGGAAGAGGGTCGATTTAGATTAGATACTAGGAAGAAATTCTTTACTATCAGGGTGGTGAGGCACTGGAGCAGGTTGCCCAGAGAAGTTGTGGAAGTTCCATCCCTGGAAGTGTTCAAGGCCACGTTGGATGGGGCTTTGAGCAACCTGGTCTTCTGGAAGTTGTCCCTGCAGGGGACGGCAGGGGGTTTGGAACTGTATGACCTTTAAAGGTCCCTCCCAACCCAAACCATCCTCTGATTCTATGATCAGTTATGCACATTCTTAGAATCTTTGCTGAACTTTGTCCCATGTCTTTGACTGTGACAATCAAGACATCCCACAAGTGAACATTTGTACTTTACCAAAAGCATAATGTACTACTTGGCATACAAATATTAATCCTATGAAGATTAGATTTCCATGTCAAGATGAATAAATATGTCCCATTACTGCAAGAGGCTGGAAACTAAAACCACGTCCCAGGTCTTCGTAACACCAAGATCTTATATTGTGAAGTAATTTCAGGATACAGGAACAACGATAATCTGTGAAAGTAAATATCCTGAGTCTTCTAGCTTGTGTGAAGAGTGCACTTAAGTCTTCTATTTTTAGCAGCAACTGCTATTATCAATCTAAATGAGCAATCTAAAACTGCTAAATTAATTGGGTATTAAATGGATTATTTAACAGCTATTTTCATAGTGTCAGAGCACTGTCATCAGTCAATAATGATTTTTGCCTGAAAACTATGGATAAAAGCAAAAATAGTATTTGTGAGCTGACATCTCAAGTACTTAATGTTAATTGTCGCTTAAAAATAATACCATTAGCAGCTCACAAAAGCTAAGTAATCATTGCCTTTAATAATACATGGGTATTCAGAACAGTAGATGTTTTACTGACTTTGTAGTTATATAACAAATACCATTTCTGCCTTTGTAATTCTCTCTAAATTTAAGCAAGCTTTGGTCTGGTCTTCTTGGAATTGCTGAATAACTTACATGTTGGGAAAGAAATGCATTAAGTGTATGGACCATGTTATCTTTTTAACACATTCCTTTTAGCTATCCGAATTTTTATTCATGATCTGGTGACATACTGAATTATGAAGCAAAGCACAGACATATGTTTAATACTTTACTTATTTCATCAAATGATAGTACATGATTAACAAATGGCACATACTGGGGTAGCAGAATTCATCTGGCTACCTGTACTTTTAAACAGATACCTAGTATGAGACAGTTGCCCTCTGCACTTACTAAATAGAAAATATGTTTAGCATGAAATTCTGTGGAACTTACTATTTTAAATAGATCACATTAATTGTGCACTTGAAGTAACTATTTCTCTTCATTATGTAAAATAGAATCTACTTGTAACTGAAGAAATCTAAAAAATATTTTAACTTTTAAAGTAAGGCCACTTGTGTTTTATACAAAATGTAATTTATCATGTTGTTTATTATACTTTTGAGCAATGCCATGGTGGTATTCTGCTGACAAATGTATCAGAATCTGAATAAAGCAATCTAAAAAGTAAGGCTAAGATTTCTTTTAAGATGTTTTTTGATTTTTTTTTTTTTCACTTTAGAGTTACAGATTTTCTAACCTAAGCAATTAGCTTCCTTTAGGGAAGACATATGCCGTTCTAAGGTACATAGTCAGAATAAAGAGAATGAAATAAGCTATGTAAATGATTCTTCACCTCTTACAGAGGGAGACTAAGCAAGTAGCTGGCACTTGATATTTGCACTTTAAGGCAGCTAAAATTAGATAAGATGACTCCACTCTTGCAGGTGTTAATTCCACAGAATTAAATCAGTTCCACTCCATGTAGATGAAAGTTTAGATAATACGGATATTATCTCACAACCCTTTGCATTTTGGGGGACTTAAGTGGATTCTTTTGTCATTTGATATATATAAAATATACAAATATGTATGTATATTTTTCATATATATACACTCATATTATGTATATATACGTATAATATACATGTATACCTACATAGATATACATAGCTATATACACACATATAGAAAGATATATATTAAGAATCCCCAGGAAATAGTTATACAGTTCTCAACCAACATCTGGACTTTTTTGGACACAGATTTCTTCTAATATGAATGGATTTTTCTCCAGTTCCATCAAGCAAGATAATTCATGAACTATATTCATGGAATAATTAATGGATAAAAACGGATGTTACAGGAATGTATATGATATTTTCTACTTCAGTCATACACAAAACTAGTACTAGTTTTTTGAATTTTACAAGAATATTCTCAACAGAGGACCCCAGAGAATAGGAAATGTTCTTGTATAATGGAGGGTAGACTTCACTGAAGCATAAAGCAGCCTTTCTCCTTAGGATAACTTCCCTGGAGACATTCCCCAAGTTTGTCTACAGTTTCTTTAAACTCTCTCCTTTACATTTCTATAATTCTCACAAAAGTGTAAGAAACATAATTTGTAAAATTCTAATCTAGCACTGGTATGTTTAATGAAGTGATTTGTTTAATGAGATGGGATGGTTCAAGATTGTTAGCTTCTGTTGTTATAGCACATAAAACTGATATAAACATATACTTTATCTCATTCTGTTAGTTTCTATTTGTTTTTATTGTAGGGACTTCAATATCTGAATGGGTAGTAAAATCCTGCAAAACCTCAGCATTTTGGTAGAGGTAATAAAAGACTTTGCCTAAACTCTTTTTTTTGGTAATGCAAGGAAATAATTTATTTTCCTTTTTCAAAAATTTAGCTGGAAAAAAAATGGTGTGGTTTTCCTATGAAAGCCAGGCACATATAAAATTAAATATTTAAATCAATTATAAAAATCCATTATAACATTAACAGAGCGGGCGGGGAGATCTGCAAAACTCTGGGAGCCAGGTTCCAGATCCTTTGAGAATGAATATGTTCTTTAGGCAAAAATTAGAAGTTAGTAAATTGACTCAGTTTTCTACTACCAAACTACCAAAGTTTTCAGGCAAAAACATGCCTAGACATCTTCAGCTGTGCTACTGAACACAATTTGTAGATCCCCTGGATTTACTGAGCCATCTGTATATAATAGAATCATAGAATGCTAGCGTTGAAATGGACCTTAAAGGTCATACAGTTCCAAACCCCCTGCCGTCCCCTGCAGGGACAACTTCCAGAAGACCAGGTTGCTCAAAGCCCCATCCAACGTGGCCTTGAACACTTCCAGGGATGGAACTTCCACAACTTCTCTGGGCAACCTGCTCCAGTGCCTCACCACCCTGATAGTAAAGAATTTCTTCCTAGTATCTAATCTAAATCGACCCTCTTCCAGTTTAAAACCATTACCCTTCATCCTATCGCTACAGTCTCTGATGAGAAAGTCCCTCCTCAGCTTTCCTGTAGGCCCTCTTTAGGTACTGGAAGGCTGCAATAGGTCTCCCCGGAGCCTTCTCTTCGCCAGGCTGAGCAACCCCAACTCTCTCAGCCTGTCTTCATAGGAGAGGTACTCCAGCCCTCTGATCATCTTTGACCCCCTCCTCTGGACTCGCTCCAACAGGTCCACGTCCTTCTTATGTTGAGTGCCCCAGAGTTGGACACAGTACTCCCAGTGGGGTCTCATGAAAGCAGAGCAGATGGGCAGAATCAATGTCAGTATCTCAGGTCTAACTCTATTTAGATGTTAATGCATGCACTTTCTGAATGTGCTGTTATTTCTTACAATCTAGACTCGCAGGTGTTCAGTTCTCCACACGTACATGAGTGTGCACTCTATTCCCTATCCTCTTTGAAACTGATACTCAGCCAGGTCATTTAGTGTTCTTCAAAATTTAGGAATTGAAAAATAATTCTACATATGCTGGCACAGACAGTTATTGAGGTTCCAGGAAACAGATGTCCTAAAACTTATGTCCCGTGAAAACTCAGAAACATTGGCTAGGCTGTGCAGCCATATGTTGTTTGTGATTCATTGACCTCAGTAAAAAGCATGAAGGATTCCTAGCACCATATAACCTTTATATAAAAAAGAGAGGGAACTGTATGTGCTAAGTTACACCTCTTGGCCCCAGGTTTAACCAACAGCTTCCTAATTCATAAACCAGCAGACCACACAGCACCTTACATAAGGGTTTTACCTATGTCTCCATTTAATGCAGAACCATTGTGAAGGCAAAAGGCAAGGTTCACAGGTTCAAGAAAGAGTAGGCAAGAAGGAAAATATTGAAATGCAATTTAAAGGAAGTTCCTAGTTGCAGTAGTTAAACAGAATAAATATTCAAACAAAGGAATGTAAGTCTAAGTACACTTATACAGTTTGATACCCAGGCCAGTGACAAAATCAAATTAGGAGCCTAAATTCCTTGCAGAATAGATAATGGATAGCAAGCTCCTGGACTGGAGCACACAAGAGACAGGATATTCCCTAAATCAGCCAAAGGACTGCACAAGAGCATGAAACAGCATCTTCTGTGTAAGTTCAGAAACATATCTCAAGACTGTAGTTGAAGACATAGGGTTCACAGCTCTTATACTGTAATAATAGCCTAAGTATATATAGAGAGTATATAGTGTGTATATATGTAGTATAAGTATATAAAACTGTATAATATTACTCTTCTGCTCATGTGACATGGCTAAGAAACCAGTTTTCAGTCTAGATTAATTTCTGTATTTGTTCAGTAATGTTTAATTGGATTTAGACTCCTAAGCATCTTTAGGTATAAAGGTGGATTGCTTCCCTAAGTCCATGCAGAAAAGCCTTCAGTTAATTCTTCAGTGTGAGGTACACGTAGTACTGTGGTTTTGACATTTCACATATAGATTCATTAAAAGAAAAAACTTTGCCTTTCCCTTATAATTGTTCACCACTAAATAATTTCTCATATAACTACTGAGCAATAATCAGAAAAGTAATTTTGTGTTATTAGAGAGTGCTCTTCATAGGATCAAAAGCTCAAAGGTGGCTTGCAAAGATGGCTAATTTTGTTTTTGAAAGAAATTAAACTGTAAATTTTGGTCTTTGGTTATCCTGCTGACAGCAATGCCTGTAGAACAGAGCAGTTCTTTCTTAATGATTTTTTTTTCCTCAATAAAAATATAAAGAATAAAAAATTTAATTTCTCCTGTAATAACCTTCTTGAATTCCAGATATGTAGCTCCTGATTATACATAAACTATAAAGACTGACTAACCACATATTCAAGTACTTGACTAACATCTGTATCACAATTGCACAAACAGTACTTGAGAACTGTGATCTTCATTACGGTGATAAAAAACAATGTAATCAATGGGCTCCTGAAATGCCAGAAATTTCAACATCCTTACATAAAAGATTAATTGCAGTAACTGATATCCATACACGTAAACCAGTCTTAGCCTAAGTCATGATCAGTGGAGTGTGTTAACCCTTCTAGCCCTTCCAGGTGTTGAATGGGGGAAATAAAGCTTCAGAACTGCACTTAGCACAAAAGAAACCAAGCGACACAGCTGTTTTATACATACACAGCAAAACATAGCACAGCATATTTTCTGTTTAGTGCAGCAAGTTATTCATAGCCTTAAGCATCTTCTAAATGTCAAAACATAGCTTAAATTTTAAAATTTAACAAAGTAATATTTCAACAGTATCACTGAATCATGGAAGTGTTATTAATCTTTTATAAAAGATAATAAAAAAAACCCCATTACTCAGTCATTTCAAACCTTTTAAATTAAGAAGGCTAGGCATGCAAGGTAATGGATTAAATTCTATCTTCTCTTTGCTAAGCGAAGATTCAAATCCCAGCCACATTGACATTTATTGGTGAGGGAATGGTTGAGAACTATAGAATGAACTTCCATAGCAACTAAGCACTTACCTGTTCCATTCCAAGTGCTGTTAGGTTTATCTAATGTATTTGTGAAAACACATGATAATAAGCATTGTATAAACAATTGCAGAACACTCTTTTGTCTTCTCGGCAATACAAAACAAAAGTCATGTAACTGATATGAGGCATCATTTAACAATATACTGAAAGGCATCTGAAAAACTACAGTTAAGAGACAACTAAGAACTTTGATAACATTAAAAAGTCCTGACACAACTCAGCCTCTTCTTCCACTGCCTGACTTCAAGAAAAGGGTGACATTGTGACACATCTTGAAATTTAGCAAATCTAAGGCTCAAATAAATACAGTTTTGGAAATAAAAATTGTGTATACTGAATAAAATACAGTATGATAACATATTTTCTGATCCCAGTATGAAATTGAAAGAGAAGAGCAAAAAATCATCTCCCTAGGATATCACTCTACTCAAAATATGGCCAATTTTAATATATCCTACTCTGAATTTCAGCATCACTTCAGACTAGCTGTGCTATTCTTTCTCTCTCTTCAATCTCTTTCAGAAAAATAGTGGGATAAATCTTTAGCTTTGAGTAGCTTTGGCTACTTTTTTCAGATTTATGTATTTACATACAGTTAATACCAGCATGGGAATTGTTTTGAGGTATTTATCAGTCTAAATTACAGAGCAAAACCTCCTGGAAGCCATTTCAAAGCATGTGATGAACAACGAAGCGGTTGGGAATACCCAGGAGAAATTTACTATGTGTAAATCATAACTGAACAACTTGATCGACTTCTATGATGACATGACTCGCCTTGTGGATGGGGGGAGAGCAGTAGATGACTGCAAGCAAGATGTTTGAAAGAGTTTCTCATAATATTCTTATAACCAAATCAGGGAGATACAGAGTGCATAAGTGTTCAGTAATATGAGAAATGAAAACTGACTGGACCCATCAGGGTCAAAGACTTGTGACCAACGCTACAAAGTCTGACTGGTGGCTGGTTACTGGTACCTGATTACAGTCCCTCAGAGTTTATTAGTGGAGATAGTATGATTTAACTCTTTATTATCAACCTGGACAACGGGCCAGAAGGCACCCTCAGCAAGTTCATGAATGACATGAATTTGGGGCAAGTGGTTGATAAATTTGAGAAGAAGGCTGCTCTTCAGAATGATCTTAACAGGACAGGACAACACTTACTCTGGTTGACATGTCCTAGCGAGCAGCCTGGCCCCTAGTCACAGCTGTTCTACCTTGGCTTCAAACATCTACATGGAGTCAGAGATCCCTGTAGAGAGTTTTCCTCAAGGGATAATTGTTTCGTTATTTATTGTTTTCTAACTTTTAGAATGTTAGCATAATCTGCCAAAAGCGTTACAAATTACCTAGGCCAATCTCATGGCCTTTCCCCATATCTAAACATAAATAACCTGAGTTACTATCACCTCCTAGCTTTCACTTCAAATGTGTTACAAGGATGGAAATTTAACAAAAAATCCGTGCTCCTTTTTTGCTTTCCCTTGCATATTTGAATCATCAGGGCTACGAAGATGATTAGGGGATTAGAACATCTTCCATATGAGGAAAGGCTGAGGGACTTGGGTCTCTTTAGTCTAGAGAAAAGAAGATTGAGGGGGAATCTTATTAATGCTTTCAAATACTTGAAGGGAGGATGCCAGGGGGATGGGAGCAGTCTTTTTTCAGTGGTGCCCATTGATAGGACGAGGGGTAATGGGCACAAGCTTGAACATAGGAAGTTCCATCTTAACATGAGGAGGAACTTCTTTACTTTGAGGGTAGTGGAGCACTGGAACAGGCTGCCCAGAGAGGTTGTGGAGTCTCCCACTCGAGACATTCAAAACTCACCTGGACGCTGTCCTGTGCAACCTGTTGTAGGTGACCCTGCTCTGGCGGGGGGGTTGGACTAGATGATCTCCAGAGGTCCCTTCCAACCCTGATTATTCTGTGATTCTGTGATTCTGTGATCTAGTCAGTCAGAGCTAGGTAGATACAGTTCAGGCCTCATTTACGAAATTGTGAGGTTGACAACAGTTAAATAACAGAATTCATCTATTTTTTCTCCATTCTACAGAATATATCTAATTATTTTTGTCAGTTAGAGAGGGACAGATGTAGTCCACTCATCACTTATCTGAACAGTGCTTTTAGGTAGGCTTCATTTTGGGATGCTGATCCTCTTTAAATTAATACCATACACAATACCTTCTGAAGTTCAGTCAAGGGATAGTGTACTGTGCTGGATCTTGGATCAACACATTAAAAAATTATCTGAATAGCTTTAGTCCAGGAATACAACAAAGACAAGATACTGTATCAGATATGAAATACTTGTGGAACAGAAAAAAACCCACAAATATAGGATTAATTTGAAAGAACAACAAAAAATTATGATATGATGTGGACTATACATGTAATAGGCTCAGAGAGATAAAGTATATATGTTTCTGCAGACCAGATGTTGAACTGGAATTGCATTGGAAAGATGCATTCTGATTTACATATTATGCTTCTAGAAAGATACTAGCAAAACAGTGAAGAAATAAACACTAAGCCTACCTAAAAGGCTTAAGAAACCTTAGGGACCAAACTAAACAAGAGGTTATTTCCATACTTAGTGAATTCAGTAGGACTCTTGTCCTCAGAAGGCTACAGACTGCGATTTCATGTGCATGCCAGTTAGCTCTGTTAAAAACACCTGCATTTACAGCACCCTGTCAGCAAGAAACCTATGATGTAGCAGACTTAAATCTGCTTTCATAAGTTGTTAATATATAAAAAAAAAATTGAGTTCATGAAAAATTTTTAAAGACCAATGAACAGGCGAGTGAATGATGTAGTTTGCTAGTAATATAAACTCTCCAAGTACTGCCACAACAGAATAAGACTGAGATATTACCCATGGAAAACCTCACACTTTGAAGTGACAGAAACTCAGTAAAATAAATTAAGATGTTGTGGCATTTAACATCAAATAATGATGACTCTGCAACAAAAATGGCTATAATTTGAGAAGAAAAATCTAGCAGTATCTTAGGCACAGAATCAAGAGTATGATACAGTTTCTGATATGAAAAGCAAAAGTAGTGCTCAAATGCATTTGATACATGAGATACATTACAATAGATTTAGGGAAGAGTTAATGCCACTGATGGGACTTCAAACGGAATATCATGTTTAGTTCTTGAATATGGTGTTCAAGAAAAAATTAATTTAAATTGAATTTGTGCAGACAAAGAATATTTCTTATGCAAGGAAAATGCTCTGTAAGAATCTATACACCAAGAAGTTCTCCACAGGCAGCCTAAACAGTACAGTAAGACTGGGGATAAAGAAGAAGACTGGCAGAAGAAGTACCATCTATAAACTGGTAAATGAATAAATTTGGAATAATTTTTCGGTCCATCAGATCAGTGAAACTCTGGAACAGCCTTTTCTGTAAGGATATGGAACAAAAAAAAATCAACTTTTTTTAAGCCCTGATTTTGATCTGTTTATGAAAGAGTGGTATATAATTGTCTGATATAGCCCATCAATCAGTTCGGAGTCCATAATAGTGTAGTAAATGAACCTTGTATGAATATGGTACTGACCTTTTTAATTAATTATGAGTCTTTGAGTTTTTTGAAACCATTAATGACATAATTATACTGATTTTATTCACAATAAATACTTCATTAACTACTAGTCTTAACTGACTTCAATAAGCTTCTGCTTGTAAAGAAATTGATCAAATCTGTAATGTTCAGATAATAATCATATTATCTGAAGATTAATAAATTAAATATGTGAAAGTTCTTTAATAAGAAACCCCCACCACTCTACAATTCAGATATTTTTGAAAAGAGCAATGTTTGTATATGTTAATTTAAGGCCATTTAAAAACACCTGTGATCCTTTTCTACAGCCATGAGAGTGCATCTGCCTTTCCTTAAGAAAAGCTCTCCAAACCCTTATCAGTAAAAGAGATAATGAGAGCCACATTTACAGTGAGTAGAAGCTCTCTGGAGAGCTGAAATCTTTCATTCATATGTATTAAAGCATAAACTGATTACCAGTTCAAATGAAGACAGCACCTCTCTTTCTTTACTGGTTTCCTGCTGGACTGTTAATCTGTGAATCTTTTCGGCTTCATCTGTAAAGACTCTCTCTTCAGCCTGGAGAAGAGAAGGCTCAGAGTGATCTTAGCAATGTGTACAAATGCCTAACGGGAGGGAAAAAAGATAAGGGAGCCAGACTTTTCCCAGCAGTGCACTGTGACAGGACAAGAGGCAATGGGCACAAATCAAAACACTTGAAATTCCATCTGAACACAAGAAAAACTTTCTTACTGCGAAGGTGGTCAAACACAGGAACAGATTGCCCAGAGAAGCAGTGGAGTCTCAGTCCTTGGAGGTACTCAATACCCAACAGGACACAGTCCTGGGCAATCTTCTGTAGGCGACCCTGCTTGAGCAGATGGCTTGGACTTAGTGATCTCAAGAGTTCCCTTCCAACCTCAACCATCCTGTGACTCTGTGGACCTAATGTTTAAAGTGAATATAAGTACAACATCCTTGATGGGGTGAAAGGGGAGGATGGTAAAAGCTGACTAAAAATTATTGTGTAAAAAGCTATTCGAAACATAGCAGAAATGTCTTGGGATCTATCAGTCAGATAGACATCCACAGTTTAGGACTTTAATCTTGTACTGAATCCTGTCCCTGAATTTTAAGCAAGGCAAATCCTTCCCCAAACACTGTATCTTTGGATCAATTTTTTATAAATTTTTAACAAAATATTTTCTCCTTTA
Organism: Ibidorhyncha struthersii; assembly: GCA_013398815.1. Lineage (NCBI taxonomy): Eukaryota > Metazoa > Chordata > Aves > Charadriiformes > Charadriidae > Ibidorhyncha > Ibidorhyncha struthersii. The sequence continues at coordinate 241,130 of VZSZ01002504.1, read as the reverse complement.
CTGAAAAGCGAAAATAGTAAATTTGTCTGTTTAGATACTGTTTTGTTTCTTAGTTTTTATTTTTTAATAAGATCATCAAAAAATTAAAAAAGATAATACCTGCTTTAGCTTTCTGTATTTTTTTCCATGATCTAACCAACCCATGGAATAGAAGATATTCATTATCTTTAACATGTTATGTTTAACTGTTGACTAGGAAGATACTTTTAGACTTATTTGGAGCCTCCTGTATTTCAAATGTGCTTCCTTCATTTTCAGAGACATACCTGTTTTCTAGCCACGTTTCAATTCCTTTAACTGTTGCAGAAGCACTTAAAAAAAGAGAAACATGGATACATAAGGCAAACCACGTCTAAATTATTCAGCTACACACATGCATACAGATATACAAATATATATTTCCATGCCAAGACAAAAGTTTGAAGGCTATCTCTGGCTGATGGAACCTCAAATTAACGATGGAAACCGAGACATTATCATTTGTAAGAAGCCCTGTCAGATGTATCACTCAGAGGTATTTTAACTTTTTTTTTCCATTTGTTGCATTTGTTCACTGATCTGTATTTGAGAGTCACTATCACACTCAAAATTCTGTTATGGGCAGAAGGGAAAACATCACATGCATAAAGGTAAGAATTATTGTTAGTTTAATAAAAATCTTAACAATCTAATCTGGAAACACTATATGGTAATTATTAGTCCAGCTATAATAGTACTAAAGTTTCATGGCCCAAACTATTGTGTTATTACAATAGAGTCTCATTGATAATACCATTATTGTTATAAAAAGATCTCCTTGTGTCCACCCTTTTACTCTGGAGTTACTCTCACCCTTCCTATGCTTGTTCAGGTTCTACAGGCCACAGGGAGAAGGGGAGTTGTATTAGGGTCACCACTGCCCCAAGTCTTTCACTGGGAGGACAATGATGTTCATGGTGGGAGTTTCTTCCCTCCTCGATATTTGGGTCCACTCAGGTATGTTTTTATGTTTTCTGCCCTGCCTCCCTTACCAGCTGGGGACCCCACAGGGGAGGTAGCAGGTTCCTCCCCTGGCCCCGGGACACAAAGGGCTGTTGTTGCCACCACTCCATTGGGCAGATGGTTGTGTGAGCATGGGGAGGGGAAACCAGCTCCAACTGGCTCCAACCAGCGAAGGCTGCTCTTCCTCCCTGAGAGAGACCTGCCCTGCCCCTGCCAGCACAAGGCTTGCGTACACTGACTGCTATATAGTCTCACTTGCATAAGACACATTCACCATTCACACGTTTCAGGCACCTTAGGCAAGGACAGATAGCCACCAGTCACCACCGCCGTCACCTTGTACTGTGTCTCCCTCAGAATTTTCCCCTTGCCTTATTCATGTTAACCCTTTTGATTTCTTTATTATTCATCTAGTCATTTTAGCGGTCTGATTTTTTCTTATGAGTCTCCTTCGATGTTGCATCGGTCACCGTCTTTTTTTTTTTTTTTTAAATCTTTCCCCCTAAGGAAAAGATGATACAAAAAAGCTCAGCTGTTTAACAGTTTTGGTGGTAGCTGTCATGGTTGCAGGACTATTGTATGTAGGTCTAGAGAATGATCAAGTGAGTGACATATCCTCCAGAGCACAAGGGTAACCTCATCCCAATTCATCATTATTTAAACTTTATCTACATTTTCAGGAGAGGTGCTATGTGGAATTTTTACTCTGCATAGGCTTTTTAATCCTCCACATCATTGTGCATAATATTCACACTAAACAATAGTTAATCTTATTTATACAGTCTGTGTCCTTCTTATCTTTTCCTTCTTTCTCATCTCCTGTTGTTCATTGAGTCCATTTTTTAAGTATTCCCATGTTTCTGCTGAAGGACTTAACATATTTATAACTACCATAAAGTATTAGATAATAAGGATTTTTTTATTATACAGAATTAATGTGAGAAATTCTTTATCTTCACATACAGGCAGAAGTGTTAACACTGGAGTATATTACTACTCATGTCTATGTCAGAGATATTGCTATAAAAATTCTCTGAAGTTTTAATGTATGTTTGTTATCATAAAACCTTTCTCTAATTCCCAAATGAAAGAAAGAAATAGCAACATTCTTACAGTGTCTTGAAAACAGCAAAATGAAGTCACGCATAAACCAAATTATAGTTCTAATCTAGGGAATGAGAGTGATTTTGAGTTTTGAGTGATTCTTACACATTTTGAGAACTTCAACAACAAATCAAAGGCATTTCTTATTGAAGATCAACTCCATCCTGTTGAGAAAGCAAATACAAAATGTTTCTTCCTTATGAATGCGCACTTTGTAAAGACTGAATGAATACATTATTTGTATAGAAATGTTTCAGATACTAAAAATTATGAGACTAAAGCATTAATAATGTGTTACGCAGTAAATAGATTGTTTTGATAATAATAGCTCAAACCACTTCTAGCATTGTATTTGGTGAAATACAGTATTGTCTTAATATAACACACAGTCGTGCACTTTTGAATTTATCAGCAACATCGAAAGCAAGAGAAGAGTTCATTGTGTGGATCATTCTTCCACCAAACCTTTAAGCTGTCTGCTCTAGTTTCCTTTATAACACTTCATAACCCCAAGGTTTAAAATAGGTTTATGTTGCAGAAATTGTAATTTGTTTAGGAAAATAAGTTCATTTAAAAAGTGAGAAGTGCAGTTTTAATTCTAAAACCTGTGTACAAAGTTCAGAAAGGCTCAAAAAATAAAGTTAAGAAGACATGAGAAAAACGCAAAGGCTTTGAGTTTTTCTTCTGTTATCAGTTTCAGTAGATCTACTTTTTTTAACATTTTCCACTAATCAACATAATTCACACACATATTACTTCTGAAGAATTTCATCAGTTGCCTGAAATGTTAATCAGATGTTGTCAGTGCCATTGTTTTTTGCATTACCTTGATATACAAGATTTGTTATTTTTTTTTAATTTCCTAATTCTGTGACTGAAACTGCTCTAAAATTATTTATTAACTCATTAGTTTTATTTATTGGCAGAAAATCATAGTGATGTTGACACACAGACCCTTGAATTAGGAAGCTCATATGTATAGGTTATTCAAGTGTAGTGCAAACATACAAGTTGTGAAGTTTGCAATTTGTCAGCTACCTTGTAGCATGGCTTTTTTGAGTGAAAATGTATTCCTTTAATACATAAATGGGCTGAGAATTTAAAGAGGAGATTTATTCGTGCATTTTTATTCACTCCACACAGAAATTAATCACTAGTTTGAGCTCTAAGAGAAGAGTTCAGATCTTTAAGATTTCTTCCTGTCTTTATGATTTTCCCATCCATAGTTACTATGGCAACAACTGGAGTCCTCTGTACACTGTGCCAGTTCTGTGTGGATACAACAGTAAGATCGTAGATCATTGTAAGGATTACATGTGATCCTTTTTTTTTTTCTGTGTGAAACACTTTTTCCTCCAGAAAATAAATATCTTCAGTGAAATATGGAAGATTTCTAGTGAAGCCAGGAGCTGCACATAGGTTACAATGTTACCAATCTCCATTAATTTTCTCAAGACATTCTCACTGCTTCTCTCTTAAAAAAACACTTAATATTCTGATGTAAAGGTACATATCTCTATATATAATGTAACTTATTAAAATATTTAGAGCAAGTGCTTAATCTTTAAGATAGTCTGTCCTCACGGTTACATCGGTATTTGCAAATAAAACAAGTCAGACGAAGTTTACTGGCACTTAAAGAATTTATGTGCTCCTGGCTTAAGGAGAATTCTAAATAGAAACATTAGAAATTACAATTTTGAATTGGCATGTGCAAAAATCTCAAATTTCAGTTTAGCTATCTAAATCTTGTTTTGGAAACTGTTCCCTGGTAATTAATCCATGTGAAACTATTTCATCCCAAAAGAGGATAGTAATATTTGGATTCCAGGATTTCTATGTCTTTAATTTATTATTATTTGTATTTTTTTTTTTTTAGTATTGTTGTTCATATGAGACCGTAAAAATGGATTCTTTAAAATAAAATTTTCCATTCAGATTTGCCAACATCATATATTTCATAATTCCAATCACTATGCATTAGAGTTCACTGAAAGTGAGATATTTTTCTGGTTGCATAAGTAGTATCAGATGTTATTTTATTAAAATTATCTTTAACATGCAGAAGATTAATAGCTTTAATAACTTTGCCACATTAATGTGCATATTTTAATGAAAAATCTAAATGCAGAGGATATAAGGTAAATTCCTTTTTAAAAGTTTAAAAATATTTTTTTCCAACACCTGATAGATGCCTCCTTTTTATAAATTGCATTTGTACAGAGGAAAACCTCCCTATTTCCTAATTTCATGGAATTATGAATACTGAGGAAATACTTGATTCAGAAGTGGTGTTTTTTTTTTTCTTTCTCAATGGGAAGTTGTCTCTCCCTGTCTTTCCCTTTCTTAATGCACTTAGATTTAATGAGATTTTAAAGGTTGGTAGGCCAAGAAGAATTCTGATAACCCTTTCACTCTTCCTAGTCCAGCAAAGCAGATTATTTAGAGACTGCACATTTCATAGAATCATAGTATCATACCATACCAGATTGGAAGGGACCTCCAGGATCATCTCAACCTTTCTTGGCAAAAGCATGGTCTGGACAAGATGGCCCAGCACCTTGTCCAGCTGAATGTTAAAAGTGTCCAATGTTATGGAATCCACCACTTGCCTAGGGAGATTATTCCAATGGTTGATTGTCCTCATTGTGAAAAATATTCCTCTTGTGTCCAGCTGGAATCTTCCCAGGAGTAACTTGTACCCATTACCCCTCGTCTTCTCCATCGGACTTCTTGTAAAAAGGGATTCTCCATCTTCTTTGTAGCCACCCTTTAAATACTGGAAAATGGTGATAAGGTCTCCCCCAAGCCTTTTTTCCTCAAGGCTGAACAGCCTTTCTTCATATGTCAGGCTTCTGGGTCCTTTGATCATCTTTGTGGCCCTCCTCTGGACCCTCTCCAGCCTGTCCATATCTTTTTTGTATAGAGGGGACCAACACTGAACACAGTATTCCAGGTGTGGCCTGACAAGTGCTGATTAGTGTGGACTTCTCAAAGATTACGGAGAACAGCCTCACCAATGATGCCTGCCAGCTCTCTTAACATTCTTGGGTGGATAATGTCAGGGCCCATTGATTTGTTAGGGTCAAGCTCCTGCAATAGTTCGCATACCAACTCTTCCTTCACTGGCAGTGGGTCTGTATTTGCATCAACCTGGACTGTTGTTCCCAGGGCCTGGGGCCCAACAGTGCTGGTAAAGACAGAGATGAAGAAAGTGTTAAGAACCTCTGCCTTTTCTGTTTGTGACTAACTTGCCTCACCTGTTTAACTGTGGGCCAGTATTTTCCTTTTGTTTTTGTTTGTTGTTTACGTACCTGAAGAACCCTTTCTTGCAGTTTTTAACATCTCTGGCCAACTTCAATTCATGCTGAGCTTTTGCTTTTCTAACTGCATCTCTGCGTGCCCTGGCAATGCCCTCATAGTTCTCAATGGGTACTCATTTGCCTTTCCATCTCCAGTATGCTTCTCTTTTGGTTTTAAGCAGACTCTGAAGCTCATAGTTAAGCCAAGGGGGTCTCTTGCTCTGCCTACTTCCTTTACCTTTAAAAGTGATGAACTGTTTTTGTGCTTCCAGGAGAGTGTTCTTGAAAAACTCCCAGCACCCACTAGTTCCTTTATCGTCCATGGAAGCTTCCCATGGAATCCCTCCAAACTGAGCATCTAAAGACATGCATTCAGTGAGGATAAGATAAGAAAGGAGACACAGCTCACTTTTTATTGAAGCAGAGGAAGCTATCATTGCTCTCACAAAATTAGTGAGAGATTGCAATAATTTTGTCCTAAAAGTTTAGGACAAACTTTTGCCTCTATACAAACTTTTTTGCCTCTATTAATAAGCACACAGGTAAATACGTCTCCCTTTCCTTGCTTTTTACAAAGCAGCTGTACACTTACAAATGCTCTTAAAGTAATGGGAAACTCAAGGTAAAGCAATGAAAAATATTCTGCATAATAATGATCACATATAGCAACATGCACAGTGACACTGAATGATTCTTTATGGGTGTACTCATGAACTAATTGATTTTTTAGGTATGTTTTTGGCAAAGTATGCCTATCTAGTACTCTAAACTTTTAATACCACTTTGTTTTAGTTTCCTTTTCCTATTTCAAGGATGCACAGCACCACTGATTGACATCTTGTTCTGCAAAGTCTGCATGATTCTTTTGGAAATATGACATAGAAAATCTAAAAAAACCCACCCAAACCAAAAACCAAAAAAAACCCAACCCATAAAACAACACCACCACCGCAAAGACAGAGTAAGAGCTGGGCTGGAATCCCTATGAAAAAATTATGACTCATTAGAATCTGCTTTTGGAGTACATTATACAGATTCACAGATTTCCCCGGAACTCATGTGGGCCTTAGTCCCGCAGTCAGTTCTCCAATGTATATTGTCTTTGTTTCACAGCAACAATAAAGAACTTCTGGGTTTTGTTTTTACAGTCAGATATGAGCAATCACAATAGTAGCGTTTTAACCAGGTTTTATTGGTAAGCCAGAGATGTACAGCTAAGTTTCAGCAAATAATTTTCAAATAAAGGAAGTCTATGAAAATTCAGTGCTTTTTGGAAAATTCACCTATTATAGTAGTGTATTCCAATGACTACCTGTTAGGTAGATTTAACATGTTCTAATCCTTGAACTGAGAGCACATATCAAATGTTTAATGAAAGTTTATCTTGTCAAGAAAAAAATATTTTTCTCTTTAATTTTAACACTGTTGACTTCTTCCAGGAGCTCCATTTATTGCTTAATTCCTATTAATAAGACTTTGAAGTTAGTCATAAATTTAGATCTACATAAAAAACCAAGAAATAGTTTTCTTCAAACTCGGAGCTGTACTCAAAATTGGCACTCCTCTTGCAAATACTAAAAATAAAGCAAAAATGGATATATATTTATGAGTTTAGGGTAAGTTAATGTAACATTTCATATCTTGGTGGGTCCTGATGGGTACCAAGTTTAACACAAGCCAGCAATGTGCCCTTGCCACAAAGAAGGCTAATACTATCCTGGGGTGCATTAGGAGGATTGTCTTCAGCAGACTGAGGGAGGTGATCCCTTCCCTCTATTCAGTACTGCTGAGGCCACACGTGGACTACTGTGTCCAGTTCTGGGCTCCCCAGTACAAGGCAGACATGGACATAGTGGAGAGACTCCAGTGAAGGGCCACAACTATGACAAAGGGTCTGGAGCACCTCACATGTGAGGAAAGGCTGAGAGAGCTGTGACTGTTTAGCCTAGAGAAGAGAAACTCAGGGGGGGCTTTTTAATGTATAAAAATGCCTGAAGGGAGGGTGCAAAGAGGACACAGCCAGGCTTTTTTCAGTGGTGCCCAGTGACAGGACCAGAGGCAATGGACATGAACTAAAGCTCCCTCTGAACATCAGCAAATGCTTTTTCATTGTGAAGGTGATTGATCACTGGCAGAGGTTGCCCAGAGAGGTTGCAGAGCCTCCCTCCTTGGAGATATCAAAAAGGCCTTTGGACATGGTCCAGGCCATCCAGCTGTATGTGCCCCTGCTAGCAGGGGCAGTTGGACCAGCTGACCCCCAGACGTCCCTTCCAACTTCAACTACTCTCTGATTCTATGTTTCTGTGATTCTTTGATGCTATGAACTAAGGTGTGTTCTTTCCATAATGGGAAGGTATTTCTGGAGATAACCAAGTTTGAAGCTTAACATATATGTCTCAAATAAATATAAACTATATGTCGTTTTATTATTTCCTGGAACTGAGTGAGCAGATGAGACTGCATGATGATTTTATCCCAGAACAAGATACGGGCACACACCATTTCCCACCACCATCTACTTTGCACCCAAAAGAAGCACTCAAATATGGACAAGGAGAGGATCTTTATAAGCTTCAGCAGATTTCTTAGATGTCAACCTCACTGGGAGACCTGCGTGTAGGCCTCCCTGTGGAGTAAACATATCTCATAGTTTAGGGAAAGTCCATAGAATTAAAAGGAACTGCCTCTCATAACAACAAAAGATTCCAAGGAGCTGCCAGGTCCTATTGAGATCAGAGTCAATCACCCATTTTTCTTTTTCCTTAAACATTTTGAATTTCAAAGAAACTATCTTGAGTTGCCAAAACCTGTCAGAAAGACAATAGATCGTGAATCTCTTTAGCTCATAGTCCTTGAAGAAATTCAGCAAGAGCAATGATACTGCAAGTATTTCAAATTCATTCCTTTCCCCAGGAAAAGAGGGGGGAAGGGGCTTTATTAAAAGTTTTAAAGAGTATGACATACTATCATATACATTCCACTTCAAGCAGTAAAAAATTATGTCATTGATTGTAGGTTCATTTTAACTTGGACTACCTGATGATAACTCTTTACTGCAACATTATTACCACCTGCATAAGTTTCAGAGATAATGCTTATGTCATGGAACTAAACACAGCCTCACCCTCATCCCTCCCTGCCCCCTCAGTCTCTTATGCAACAGCTTTTGCTATAAGAAAACGTTAATTTTAATGCTATCTCTGCTGGAATCCTCTCCCTGCTGCTGTGACATTGCTTTAATTTAACATCCTCTTTAAATCAGTGGAGCACTGGGGTATGAGGGAAATCTGGCAGCACAAATTGTGTTCATCCTGTTCAAGAGAGCGGTTCTTTCATCTGAGTTAACCAGGCTTAATTCAGCACATTTCTTATGAAGTCCCCTACTGTCTGAACATGCATAAGTTCCTGGGGAAGGCTTTTCAACATGACACGGCTAGTATTTCAAAATAGACTTTTTCACCCTCTAGCATCAAAACGCATCAGCGGTGTCTGACCATTATAATATTATTGATGAAAAAGTGCCAGTATTTAAAACATCTATAGCTTAATCTTGAAGGGATCCAAATGGTGCTATTGACCTACAGTAATCTCAGATGTGTGCTGGTTTTCAAGAGGTCCACAGTACTTTTTCCAACAGCACAGTATGAGGCTTTTCAAAGACAGACATAAATATATCCTTTTTTAACCCAGCAACTCAAAGGTGTAGAACACTATTCTTGCTTCTTCTGAAATATATTAAAGTAAAAGCTAGATTTTCAGGAAGCCAAACTTCTATTTACAAACTTAAGTGAGGAATCAAATATAACTCATTTTTCAGTAACTTTCCAAGAAGAATTTAGTGGGTATTGAAAATCTGGTCTCTGGATGGAATGTTTTAAACAGAAATAAGAATGACTAAATGTATGTCTGGGGAAAAATACAGGAATATACTGATTTGTACCTAGGTTGTAAACTAAGCATAAATCATCTATAGTATTTCAAGGGACTAGCTTCTTTTCTGAAATGTTAGATTTAGTGATTATCTTTCTACTTTAGTTCAGAAAAAAAAATCATTTATAATAAATGATACTGAGTTGCTAATGAAAAATAGGCAGCCAGGGGCAACATCAGGAGTTAGTTCATTTACACTGTCTTAAACTCCATCTATGCTACCTAAACAAGTGCATCTTGTACGATAAAGACTGCAAGCAGACCTAAGCAAATACTTTTATTGTTAGCATTCCATTTATCTCTACTTCCAGAGCAATCCCTAACTCAACCAGTTTTCATGCTATTTACTAACTTATTAATCTCATTATTTTGCTTCGCATGACTGCAAAAATCATCAAATGCAAAAGAAGAACCTAGCTATTTTTCAAGGCTCGTGACAGCATTTCCCCCCATGGTTTTGCAGCTGTTGGTTACAATAACTACACTTAAATGTAGTGTGGTTTTTGTTTTTTTTTATTTCAAATTTCACACTTTTTTTTTAAGTACTGCCTTGGAAAGAGGTAGTACTTCAGATAATAGGTAAAAAAGTTGTTTTATTCTTGTAATACAAAGAACTGCATCACTTCTGAGGTTGTTATAAGTTTAATTGATGTCTGAATTGCTACTCTCTCAAAGGTTTTTTTCTTATGCTTCTTGAATAGCCTTTTGCGTAGTCCTTCTCCAGATTTCTGAAGGGGAAATTCAACTGGTAACTGCTCAGCAGTAGTAATTTGTGACCAACAAATGATCTGGCATGGAGGACAAGAAATGTCAACTGCAGAAGGGGTTAAACAGGATAACAGGATAGCAGCATGAATGTCAGAGACAGAATGACTCCATGCAGGGGAGTGAAGTTTTCCCTGGTGATGAGATAAGAAACAGACACAGCATAGTCTTGTAGCAATCCTGGAATGGGAGCACTGGGGCTACCTGTGGGGAGCAGATATGGGCTGGGGGAAATACCCAAGGCCAGACTGAGGTGCCTGTGCCAAAGCTCGCAGGATTAGTGTTGGTGCAAGTGTATATATAAGGAATCAACTCATAACGCATCTTTGCAGACTCTCTGTAGAACCACTGATGGTGGTAGAACTGTTCAATGCATTGCTCATTAATTTATTTATTTTTTAATATTTTAGCACAAACATGTTTTTAACTCGCCTCAAGGGTACCATAAAAATTCCCCAACATGTCCAACTAGCTTCTTATTTTGATGAGATAAAAAAAATACTCTTTTTTTTTTAAAAATGTATGAGCCTCTCCAGGTTCTGACCTTTTTGACTTCAATATTTGCATGTGCTTTTCTAAGGTTTCTGGCCTTTCCACAATAAACAGGTTTGCCTGAAATATTTTTTAACATTATTTTCTTGGTTGATAGGGGGATAGGCAAACCACAACTGTCTTATTACATTAGTTGTATGACCCCTCCCAAACACATGCTGTTTTTAACCACATGGTTCACTGGATAAATTCAAAATCCCATCATTCAGTGGCTAATTAGGAAACTAGCTGTAGCTCCAAATTCCCTCACCTTGATACAAGCATGCATTTTTTAACTGATTTTTGGGATCAATATTCAAGGTGGAAAACCTGAAGCCTATGATGAAGGAGATTATTTGTAAGTCTTCATTAAATAGACAGGAGTATAGACAAGTTCTGCTTGTCATTCCTTACAAAGTGTTTCATTTCATTTCAGCCTATATTCTTTTTTTTTTCTGTTCACTATCCTCTGACTATAATCTGCAAGAAAAACTGACATGAATGATATGGGGGTTGACCTTGGCTGGATGCCAGTTGCCCACCAAAACCAGTCCCCCTCCTCAGCAGGACAGGGGAGAGAGAATATAACAAAATGTCACAGGACGAGGTAAGGACAGTGAGATTACTCAGCAAGTACCGTCACAGGCAAAACACACTTGACTCAGGGAAATTAATTTAATTTATTACTAATCAAATCAACAGTATGATAATGAGAAATAAAAAAAAATCTTACAAGACTTTCTCCCCACCCCTCTCTTCTTCCTGGGCTCAGCTTCACTCCTGATTTCTCTGCCTTCTCCTGATAAGCAGCACACAGTGACAGGGGCGTGGGGGTTGCAGTCATTTCATCACATCACCTGCTCCCTCTCTTCCCTTGCTCCAGCATGGGGTCCCACCAACAAGAGACAGGCCTCCATGAACATCTCCAATGGGCCCTTCCCACGGGCTGCAGTTCTTCACAAACTGCTCCAGTGTGGGTCCTTTCCATGGGGTGCAGTCCTGCAGGAACAGACTGCTCCAGCATGGGTCCCCCATGGGGTCACAAGTACTGCCAGCAAACCTGCTCCAGCATTGGGCCTCTCCATGGGGTCACAGGACCTTCCAGGAGCCTGGTCCAGGGCAGCCTCCCCGCAGGGTTGCAGCATCCTTTCGGTGCATCCACCTGCTGTGGTGTGAGGTCCTGCACAGGCTGTAGGGGAATCTCTCCTCTGGCACCTGGAGCACCTCCTCCCCCTCCTTCTTCACTGACCTTGATGTCTACATTGTTTTTTCTCTCGCGTATTCTCACTCCTTTCTTCCAGCTGCTGTTGTGCAGCAGTTTTTTTCCCCTTCTTAAATATATTATCACAGAGGTGCTACTACCGTCGCTGATGGGCTCAGCCTTTGCCAGCAGTGGGACTTTCTTGGAGTCAGCTGGCACTGGCTCTATGGGACATGGGGGAAGCTTCTGGCATCTTCTCACAGAAGCCACCCCTGTAACTCACCACTACCAAAACCTTGCAATGCAAGCCCAATATGAATGATCGATCCAATTTATTGTTAAGAAGAACCAACAAGAACAAACCACTGCCCCTGGCAGAACAAATGAGCTCCTGTCTCTCTGACAAGACAGACAACTCCTTTTGCATTCAGCCTGCTATCAATTATGAAAGTGGTTTCACAGTGTTTTTCCCGCCTCTGCCTCTCCTCCCTTTCCTCTTTCCTCTTTCCGTTTTCCTTCTATTTTCTTTGTCCTCTTTTCACATCTACCCTAAGGGTAAGTTTCACTTAACAAAAATGACTAAGCCAATAGTCAGCGTATCTTCTCTCCCTTTCAGTTTCCTGCTTCTTCTAATGACATAAAAGAATATGCACTGTCATGGGATTGTGAACACCCCTGGTTCAGGCAAAGGAAAGAAAAGTTGTTAAAATGAATGTTTGTTTAAACTCATGATTTTCAGAATACATAATTTTTTCTGTTTGTTAATATATTTTTAGATAATTTTGTCTCTGATTGCTTGCCTAAAAAAGAAAAAAAAAAGATTAATTGTCTGGTGTAATTCCATGAAACCAAAATTAATTGTCCAATATCGTGGCTATAAAAAGCATAGTGACACCCTCCGAGTTCCTATCTACTGTGACTTCGATAGTATTATGAGTGGTTTGTTTTTTTTTCTAAATCACTACTGTCCTGGTTTGAAGTAAACCAGAACCAATTTTCTGTTCAGTAATTTTACTTTCAGTTTAAGCCTCTTCTAACTCTCTGAAATTAACATCATAGTCTTCAGACAATGTCAGCTTCTAGCAGAGGTAAGGCCTGATCTTTATAGTTAATAACAAGGAATGGAATGCAGAGAGGCTCTTTCTTAAACTTATTGCTGTAACAACTGAGGTCAGCTAACTTTGTTATGTGCCACGTTGGAGTGTCGGAAGCGGAAGACCATAGAGGGGGCACGCCTGCGGGGAGGAATGGACAGGACAGGTGATCCAAAACTGACCAACAGGGTATTCCATCCCATCTGTCTCATGCTCAGTATAAAAGCTGAGGGATCAAAGGGTCAGGTCTCTTTTCTTCAATGGCTGGCATCCAAGGACGACTCTGTCTTGTCGTCTGCCATTAATCCCACTCCGTGCATTCCTGAATCCAGATTCGGAATCCAGTTCCCATCTGTCACTGAGTCCAGCCTGGGACTTTCCCAGTGCCTGCTGGTGATGTGATCATCATCTGGGGAGCATGATGTTGTATAAACTGTATATATGCATGCTCATTATTCACAAAGAGTTGTGTATTCTAGCACTATAATTACCCGAGGTTAGTTTGGGATACACTCCTAGCTCAAATTTGGTCCAGAAGTTCTGTTTTTGTTAACTTATGTCTAAGGAACTGCAAAAGAACAGGTAAGACACATTCTTTCATTTCACATCCTATTCAAGGTTAGGTATGTTGCCTGATGCTTCAACTAAGTCCCAGCTGAAACTTCTTGATAAACTTTTAACTTTGTTCTTCAGTTCCGCCCAGCCCGGATCTGGTTGCCACCAGCTGGCCAGCAGTGGTCCCCAAGCCAGTAGCAGATCCTGCTGGGCCACAACAATCATGTGATTGTGGGGAGAGGGCTCCAATTCATAACAGGAGCTACAGTGAAAGGTAAACCATCAATCTGGGTTAATAAATAACTAATTAAACACCAGCTTTGGAGCTGTGGTGCTATTTTTAAGCTCTTTTGATATCCCCTGAATCTTGAATTTACAGGGCATAGATAGCTTCAACACGATTAATGTTTTACGGCCTGTTTCAAAGGTGCTTAAGAAATATGTAGATGTCTATTTTACAGAAGTTCCCAGAAGGTTTAGAAGGAACAGCACCTAATTTCTGAATATGTGTCAGATTTGTGTGTGCCTTGGGAGATACATAGCACCTGCTCAGACTTGAGGAATTGTTTCCACATCCAGGTGAATGTTATAATACAATGGGAACGAAACAGGTAAAGATAGGGAATTCAAAGGTTAACCTGAAAGAGACTGCTTTTTTTTTGTCTTTCTTTTTTTCTTTTCTGAAACTGGGTATTTTGAGTGATGTAGAAAAAAAGGTAATAGAGTATTTTACGATTTTGAGAAAAAAATCCAGAAATCCACCTAAACAAAGGCCTAGGTGAACAAGTTTTTTGTTTGTATGAGGTCTTAACAATCAAACTTAAGACTTTACCATCAACTCATTTTTGTTACTCTTTAGCTAATATACATGTTTCTACAACTCTTTATTATCAATATATTCACAGCAGTATCGTTGTTTGAGTAACTTTTATAACTCTATAAATAAAATATTTCTACCTTAATTGCTATTTTTAGTTAGATGGTCTTAGTATCATTTAATTAGCTTTCTCATTTTAAATGTGAACTTAAACATGTAGTAGTTTGATTTATGTACACTTTTCACTGAAATTCTTTCATTTGCCTTATTAAAAATACATTTTTAAAACCCATTCTTTAACATTAGGAATTATATGTGTATATATATGTATATTTCTGGGTTTACTATTCCAGAGATGAGGAAATTTAATGCCGTGTTTGGCAGATAATTATAAATTCTGAAGGAAAAAAAAAAACCAAACTAAAATCCTTCATCCATAGCTTTTTAAAAAATTAAGAATTTGAAAAACTGTATGTTTTTGTTCTTTTGTTTGGCATTATTTGGCATCATCTATCAGGTGCTTTTATCTGAGAATACAGCTGGAGGAGGTCATCAGTGACTTCAAGATTGGAGGCAGCCTGGTCTGCAGTGATCATGCACTGGTGGATTTGTAGTCCTGAGGTATATGGGTCAGGCAAAGAGTAAAGTTAGGACCCTGAATTTGAGAAAAGAAAAATTCCAACTCTTCAAGGAGTTACTCAATAGGACCCACCAGGAAACTACCCTCAGGGACAAGAGAGCGGAACAGAGCTGCCAGATCTTTAACGACACTTTCCATAGAGCACAAGAACTCTAGATCCCCAAGTGTAAGAAATCAGGAAAGGAAGGCAAGACACCAGCATGACTGAGTCAAGGCCTGCTGGTCAAACTAAAGGGCAAGAAGGAAAGGCACAGGCAGTGGAAGCAGGGACAGGTATCCTGGGAAGAATATAGGGATGCTGCCTGGTTGTGTATGGATGGCATCAGGAAGGCCAAGGCGCAGCTGGAGCTGAACTTAGCAAGCGATGCAAACAATAATAAGAAGGGCTTCTACAGGTATTTCAGCCAGCAAAGGAAGGTCAAAGAAATCGTACCCCCCTTGATGAGCAAGACTGGCAAAATCGTAACAATGGATGAGGAGAAGGCTGAGGTACTCAAACAATTTTTTGCCTCAGTCTTCACTGGCAACCACTCTTGCCACACCTCTTGAGTGGATGGACCACAAGGCAGGGACTGGGGGAGGAAAGTCTCTCAAACTGTAAGAGAAGATCAGGTTTTTGTGACCACCTGAGGAACCTGAACATAGCCACTATTCATGATATTTGAAAAGTCATGGCAGTCAGGTGAAGACCCCGGTGACTGGAAAAAGGGAAACATTGTATCCATATTTAAAAAAGGGTAGAAATTAGGACTCTGGGAACTACTGACCTGTTAGCCGCACTTCTGTGCTTGGGAGGATCATGGAACAGATCCTCCTTGAAGCTATGCTAAATGGAGGCACATGGAGGGTGGGGAGGTGATCTGAAACAGCCTTGGCTTCACAAAGGGCAAGTCCTGCCTGACCAACCTAGTAGCCTTCTATGATGGTGTAGCTACATCAGATGACAAGGGGAGAGCTATAGATGTCATCTGTCTGGATTTCTGTAAGGCCTTTGACATGGTCCTTTTCAACATCCTTCTCTCTAAATTGGATGGATATGTATTTGATGGTGTCCTGGTTTGAGGTAAAACAGGACCAATTTTGTTCAGTAACTTTGCTTCTTAGCTGGGCCTCTTCTAACTGCTGAAATTAACAGCATATTGTGCAGACAATGTTCGCTCTCTCAGAGGGATAAGACCAATGTTTATGGCTAATGTCCAGACGTGGTATGCGGAGAGGCTCTTGCTTATACTTATCGCGGTAACACCCAAGGCCAACCAACTTGGTTACTTGCCACGTTGGAGGGTTGGAAGCGGAAAAGCACAGTGGGGTCCCACCTGCAGGGAGCAGTGGACAGGCCAGGTGACTCAAAACTGACCAACAGGGTATTCCATCCCATCCGCATCATGCTCAGTATAAAAGCCCTCTGAGGGATCAAAGGGTCAGCAGGAAGCTGGGGAGCTGGGAGAGCTGGCTTTGGCTCTCTCTCTCTTCCTTCAATGGCTGACATTTGAGGAGGACTCTGTTCGTCTGCCGTTGGTCCCGATCCTGCCTGCAGATCCAGAATCCAGTTCCCGTCCGTCACTGAGTCCAGCCTGGGACTGCCCAAGTGCCAGCCGGTGTCGTGATTGTCATCCTGGGAGCTTGATACGGTTTTGTATATATTTCATTATTTTCTTTTTATTTTATTATTAATATTTCATTAAAGTAGTTTAGTTCCTTCTAAACTCTTAAGTCTCTTTTTCCTCCTCTACCTCTCTCTTTGAAGAGGGGTAGCGGGGAGCATCTGTCGGTCCCATCTGGGGTCCCCCACGTCCCCAGTGGGATTTGGCTTAAACCATGACAGATGGGTGGACTGTTTGGTGGATGAGGAATTGTTTGGATCATCACATCCAGAAGGTAGTGCTCTCTTCAATGTCCAGATGAAGATTGGTGACAAGTGTTGTCCGTCAGGGATCCATACTGGGACAAGTACTGTTTAATATCTCCATCAATAACAGACAGTGGGATCAAGTGCATCCTCAGCGAGTTTGTAGATCACACCAAGCTGAGTGATGCAGTTGACACACCTGAGGGAAGGGAAGGGATGACATCTAGAGGGACCTGGCCAAGCTCGAGAAGTGGGCCTGTGTGAACTTTATGAGGTTCAACAAGGCCAAGCACAGGGTCCTGCACCTGGTTTGGGGCAAGCCCTGGTATCAGTACAGGCTGGGGGATGAAGGAATTGAGAGAAGCTTTGCGGAGAAGGACTTTGGTACTGGTGGATGAAAATCTGGACATGAACTGACAATGTGTGCTTTCAGCCCAGAAGGCCAGCTGCATCCTGGGTTGCATCAAAAGCATGGCCAGCAGGTCGAGGGAGGTGATTCTGCTGCTCTGCCCTGCTCTGGTGAGACCCTACTGGGAATACTGCATACAGCTTTGGAGCTCAGGGGTGTTGGACTAGATGACCTTTAAAGATCCCTTCCAACCCAAAATATTCTATGATTCTATGATTCTCTGAGGTAATCTTAATGTCCATATTTTGCATAATAGTCTACTGATAGAAATTTTTGTCTAAGTACTGCTTACATTTCTACCCACATTTATAATGTCCAAGAAACTTCTGAAGTTTAGTAAGCTGTTCCTGAAACAAGAGTTTTGTGTTGGTTTAAATAGTGTGAATTTCACCCCAGCAGCTGGGTATCTTAATGACTTTGTCCTTTCTCTTATAGCAGGAGACATGAATGGATCTGACTACTATCCATTCTCTCTGTTTCATATCCAGAATTATATTTTGTATTCTAGTGAAAGTTCATATACTGAAAAAGAAAGAGTGAGTCATGGATAAAAACAAAAGAACAGGCATAATAAGATGTGGAGAGTACTATGCACTTATCTTTCTCTTTAAGGACCTTCTTTTATGTGTTTTTCCTCTGTGTAGATTTCTGTCATTGCCCCAACTGTAAAAAAGATTTAAGTAAGTGTCTTTGTGTTGTAAGGTCTTTAATAGATTGTCATATAAGGAAAAAAAAAAAGAAAAAAGAAAAAAGAAAAAAGAAAAAAAAAGACAGGTATTAATATCTCACTAGACCTTTTCTTCAACTGAATGTTCACTAATGTGTGGCAAGTATAGTACTGAACATGTCTCAAAAGACAACCTTAGTGTACAGTACAATGAAGGTGGGTCAAAGTGGCACAGGGCATTTCAGTGTGAATTTTTTTACTTCTCTAATTAATATCTGACCCACCAAAGATCTCTGCCATGAAATAATACTTTTCCAGGCTTATTACTACTCTTATAAGAATTGAAAAGATGAACATGGCTGAAATGATAACCAGCATACAATAATTTTAATAAGGACTTACTAACAGAGTGTGAATGAATAAGGTTGGAAAAGCCATAGGATACTCAGCCTATCCATTATACATTTAGACATTCACATATTGCTGATGGATTAGGTGTTCATCCTTTTTTTTTTTTAACGAAAGGGTTACAAAACTGAAGAAATAATTTGAAGGTACTTTGTTGGACAGGTTTCAAATGGAATATAGCCACAATAGATCCAGCTGTCTAGTGATTTTTAGAGTTATTATGTAACCAGATAGTGAAAGGAAATAGTATTTTGTGAAGTAAGTGCAAATAAATTTGAAAGAGTGAATAAGGAAAGCATTTATTCTTGATACTTAAAGTGTCTCTATTCAATACAGTAGGACTATCAAGTAAATCATAAAGCACATGTAAGAAAGTGGTGCTAGAAATTATTAACATCAAAATGACGGTGTTACTGAGATAGGTTCTTCCAGAGCTCCATGTTTTTCAAGTAATGGGTAATTAAAAGTATTAGTGCTCAAAAAATTAAGGTGTGTAAGATACTCTAGATCTTTTTCTACTGCAGCTTGACTCTCAACAAAAATCTTGACATTATTTACCTGACACGTTAATGGTAGTGTAGATTTTCAAATTAAATACCTTTTTTATTTAATGAAAAATGTCATTCCTATAGTTTCTTGGTTCTAAAAGTTCATCAAAATTACACACATAGAAGCCAGATGCCATTGTATTGCACAGCTAAGCAATACCTATATCACTTAATGCAAATAAAAAGGCATCTGTGTCTACTTCATCATCATGTTGCTAGTTATTGTCTGTTGGTACAACACTGAAAGCTTTTTGGAGAAATCAGAGACTGTCAGTAAAATTTTCATCGTTTTTGAAGAGGGAGAAGCTCCAGATGACTTAATCAGATTACAAATTTCAATCTACTTGTCATGTTTTCTCTTGAGATACTTCCGTGACAATGTTAGTAGAACATAGGGGAATCTCTGAATTGAATGATACAATTCAGGATTTTTATTTTTTTCAAGAAAAAAGTCAGAAAATTATATAAATCAGGAAACACTTTTTTTACTGTGAGGGTGACCAAGCACTGGCACAGGATGCCCAGAGAGATTGTGGAATCTCCGTCTTTGGAGATAGTCAAAAGCTGTCTAGACCTGGTGGCCCTGCTTGAGCAGGGAGAGGCGTGACCTCCAGAGGTTCCTTTCAACTTTAACCATTTCGTGATTCTGTGAGAATTCATGGATGGCTTCACATTTACTTAGGAAAATTAAGTTATACTTTATACAGTATCCAATTGTTGCTGAAGTGTTTAAATTCCCGTATCCTTCTTGTCCATAGAGTCTCTTCTCTAAGATGAGGTATTTAGACATCTGTTGCCTAACTAAGCTCACCTGAGGGTCACAAAAAAGTGTATCCTGGGGAGTCTGATTCAAGAGCACGCCTCTGTGCCTATCTAGCACACACAAACAGCACCAAATTCAGTGTAAAGTCCAAAAAGCTAGTGAAATGCAATTGAAATACCCTGAATCCTCTCTGTATAAGAAACCTGGGTCACAAATTTGTGTTTAGGAGCATGAATTCCCTCTTTTATTCTAGATGACATGTGAGAGACGAAATCACCTTTCATCCAGACATAATAATATTTGTAGAGAAATAGAAACTGTATTCCAGGTCTGAAAGTATTCAGAACTAATTTGGGATTAATTTGTTTAAGACTCATTGTTTTGTACAGGTAGTGGTAGTAATTGATACTGACTAAGAATTAACCATTGTCAAAGTATATTGTTAATGAATGTCAATCCAGTCAGCGTTGTTTTGAAGGCTGAAACAGAACTCATTTGAAGTCTTTTAAATGTTTTCATCAGAGTTATCTCTAATACCCTACCTGAGTTATACATATAGATACATAAATTCAATTGAAACAGAGGTTGTATTTGCTAAACCCATTGATAGTCACCAAACACATGGATAGAAGAGATTATGCAAACAATGCCAAATCTCAATAGCAGGGTAATTTCTCAACACAGTGCCTCTACTAATATGTCTTCTGAGCTATAGAGAAGGTGCTTTATTCATGCTGTCCTGTCTTATTTTGTTGTAGTCTGTTTCGTTGATGCTACTCTACACCATTCTCTCTATACCTTTCACACTTCTCTCAGAACTCTAACTGGACAGAGCCTTGAGGTTGTTTGACCTACAGTTTTTTATTTCTTTGTATACTTTTACAACAAATTTATCAGGCAGGGTCAAAAATTAGTACAGAGTCAAAACAGATTTGAGTAAAATATAAACAGGACTACTTTACTTTTAAATACAAAAATCTCAAAGTCACCAGGTTAAACAGTATGGAAAGAAAAATAAATTATCCTCCATTTATCCAAGATGTCCTACTAAGTTACAACTTTCTTCCAGTTTTGTTTTTATTCAATTCAATGATTTTATCATTACCATAGTCTACTTTTATCCCCAGGAAAGATTTTTTTAGTCATCTTTGAGTCTAGCTGTGCATGGCGCCTAACTCTCTTAGTAACATCTCCTTCAGATTCAGCTGCCTACTCCTTTCTGTGATCCTTTATCTTGCCACATCTTGCAGTTACTGGAAACTGCTCTACTTAAGGATGCCTGAGTTTTCCAGGAAATGAGCAATCTCCTGTTCTTCCAGGTACTCATTCCTTCTACTCCCTGTCGTCTAAAGGAAAACAGCATAGGGAATGAGAGAAAAGAAAAGATGCAAGGAAAAAAGAAAACCAACACCTCAAACTAAACCAGACGGTCCACAGTTTCATTCCAGTCATGTTTACTGGGTTCTTTCTCCCTGAAAATGGAAATGTACCCTTTCATGGTCTGTGCTGTTTTCCAGTTTTCTCTGTTTTGTGATCTTTCACAATATCCTTAAGTAGCTTAAGTTATTCTATTTTTCTTCTTTTCATTAGCATCTAAATATTTTAGCTGTATCTTGCTGACCACACCTAATTCTCTGTCTGTCTTAATCACAGTCCTCTCACTGTGTGTATTGCTGATCTGAGTACTTTTTCAATCAATATTAGCACTTTCTCTTAGTACTTCTGCCAACTCGGTGACATTTCCTTTTGCATTGATATATTTACCAATTAAAAAAGAAAAAGTTAGTTATTAAAGAAAATTTAAAGAATTGCACTTAATCCCAGTTAAGTAGCTGTCTCATTTAAAATGTTTGGTTTGTAATGCCTCTAAAATTATTTCATTCATATCAATAGAGTGACATCAGAAAGCCTATTGTTTTATTACATTAATATTACATAACATTAAAAGTATGTTTCTAGAGCTCGTTCCATTCAGCCAAAGATTGACCTTTCACCATGGTATTCACCCCTCTAAT
The DNA here is from genome assembly GCA_013398815.1 of Ibidorhyncha struthersii. Classification (NCBI taxonomy): domain Eukaryota; kingdom Metazoa; phylum Chordata; class Aves; order Charadriiformes; family Charadriidae; genus Ibidorhyncha; species Ibidorhyncha struthersii. Next base: position 219,551 of record VZSZ01002504.1, on the reverse strand, counting down.
TGTAAGTGACAGAACAATTTCCTGGTTTCCATTATGTCACAGAACACTAGGTATGGACAATTTGTTACTTTAAACATGATTGGAACACTTCTAATTGTAATTGGCAGTACAACCTTAGTAAAATTTATCACAGTGAAATAGTTTGGGCAGATACATTTGTTATCATAGTGAGAAACACTCACAACTCATTCATACACACATGAAAATAAATTTTAAAAAGATTGTCTAAGATCTCATACATCATAAAGCATCTGGATATTCCTGTAGTTTCAGATCTAAAACTTGTTAAATCAATATTCATTCAATTAAATGCATTTTGTACTAATACATGGCAACAAAGAGACACAGGCTTCCTCTTTTGGTTGTGAAGTCTAATTTCAATGATGTATTCTGATATATGTAGGTATTCTTTTAATGCAATAAAAATAATATTTAAGAAGCTTTTGAAGTATTTTTTTATATATCCCGTTCCAAATTGTGAGACAATGAACAAGCATGTTATTTTAAAGAAATAAATTAAAGAACTTCTTTTGGGAAATACAGTTGCCCCTTCTATTTAAATTTTCCATTTTTTTGGTACCATGACTGAGGTCTCGTCACAGTGTAGGACCTAATTTAAAATGGGGAGACTAAACGGGCTCAATATCAAAACACTTTTATATTTAATTTATAGGAGTGACATGCTCTCCCTCTTACAGAGGAGGCGATGTGGCCTGGGAGAAAATATCAGGCCAGTCCTCATAGAAGTTTCAGATGTGTGTTGCATGGTCCTGTGTCTGGGTCATGGGGTCACCTCTGTTATGCCTGAGTCACTCATGATGTCTCTCTGGAATTGCTTCTGTATGGGAGCTTGTCTAGGGTCTCTCTTGAGGTCTCAAGCACCTGTAGTATTGTGGCTTGGACTGGGCTGGCAACTGAAATGAACAAGAGATACTCTCTTTAACTTCTCTCCCAAGGGAGAGAAGAATGAGAGAGACACACTTATGGGTTGAGAAAAGAAACTAAATACTTTACTGAAATATTAATAATAAAATAATAATAAGGAAACATAATAGTATCAATAAGAAAGTAACGAAATATATACAATATATACAACCCATATCGAGCTCCCAGGAGAACAATCACGTCAATAGCAGGCACTGGGAAAGTCCCAGACTGGCCTTAGCAACGGATGGAAGCTGAACTCAGGAACTGGATTCAGGAATGCATGGAGTGGGAACAGAGCCCTCCTCAGATGCCAGCCACTGAAGAAAGAGGGCTGACCCTTTGATCCCTCAGCTTTTATACTGAGCATGAGGCAGATGGGATGGAATATCCTGTTGGTCAGGTTTGGATCACCTGTCCTGTCCGTTCCTCCTCGCAAGTGCGACCCCTCTGTGCTCTTCTGCTTCCGACCCCTCAATGTGGTACATAACAAACTTAGCTGACCTTGGTTGTTGTAGCAATAAATACAAGCAAGAGCCTCTCTGCATTCCATTCCTTGGTATTAACTATAAACTTGAGGCCTTTTTACTCTGGTAAAAGACGCTGTCTGAAGAATATGCTGTTAATTTCAGAGAGTTAGAAGAGGCTTAACTTAAAATTAAAATTACTGAACAGAAAATTGGTTCTTTTTTACTTCAAACCAGGACATGGAGACACTGGCAGTTATAGGATTGGATAGAAATCGGCTCATCACAATCCCCAAGGTGCTGAACAACTGCGTTCCACTGTTGCAGTGACTCACATCCAGCCCCTTTCAAAGGTTCTCTGGACAGGTCATCTACCCTTAATTTACTCCACTCTTCTTATCTATTCCTTTTTTAACTAAAGTTTAAGAAAGCCCAGCTCATGCCAGCTGTCACAGGGCTTAATTTACTTAAATTGAAAAAAAACCCAGTCAGTATGACTTTTTACTTTTTGTGTATTTCCCTGTAGGATGCCAATGGGATTAAACCTTGCTAAAAGCATTTTTTTCCCCTGTTGTACCTTTACCAAAAGAATACAATTTGTGACTTTCCTGATAGAAAAAACAACCCTTAAGTCTTCATATGATATAGTTGTCACACATAATCTTGTTTCAATTCTGTTGACCTGCTGTCTTTCCTTCACATCATGTAAAAATGCGTGTTACCTTAATGAATTGAGTGAGTACTGCATCTTATAAAAAATATCAAAATAATTGTAAATATCACAACTTGAAATTACAAGAAATACAAGATTTTCTCTTTGTGTGGGCACTTTCATAAAACAAAAACAAAATGAAAAAACAACAAAAATACCCTTCAGTGAAAGGTATGGCTCCTTGATTCTGTGGGCATTCCTTGCCCTGATGTATTTTCAAATGATTGTTAGTCAACTCTAGATTGTGTTACTGGCATAAGTTCCTCAGTGGGTGTTAATGAGGATGTATTGGATAGTGTAGGACCTGAGCATGACAAAAATGGTGTGGAATAACAGGTGGAGATTCTACTGAGTCTGGCTGGGACGGAGTTAACTTTCCTCATAGCAGCTTCTATAGTGCTGTGTTTTGGATTTGTGGCTGAAAACAGTGTTGGTAATGCACCATCGAGTTGATTATTACTGAACAGTGCTTGCAGAGTGTCAAGTTTTTCTCTTTTTCCCACTCTGCCCCCTCAGAGAGTAGGCTGGGGGTAGACAAGAAGTTGGGAGGGGACAGAGCTGGGACAGTTGACCCCAATTGATCAAAGATGTATTCCATACCATATGACATCATGATCAGAAACAAACAAACAAACAAGGCATTTTTTGTATTTCAAGGTGGCCATTGCTCGGAGACTGCCTGAGTGTTGGTTGTCTTGTGGGAGATAGTGAATAATTGCCTTTGTTTCACTTTTTGTTTTATTTTGTTTTTTTGCTTTGATTTGTTTTCTCTTTTCTTCACATATTAAACTATGTTTGCCTCAGTGGATTAGTTTTCTTGCTTTTCTCCTTTTCTCTCCTGGACCTTGCTGGGGAAGAAAGGAGTGAGCAAGTGACTATGTCAGTGCTTGGCTTCTGGCCGAGGTCATTTGAACACAGTAGTATTATGAAACATTTTGAAAAATATAAAGAAATATAAACTTCTATGGAAAATGCTCCAATCAGTTCACCTCCTGCATTAAGGATCTTCTTACCAGAGGATTTTACTGTATAGAACTACAGTTCTTATAATTCATAAATTGGATGGTTTTGAAACATTGGTGATCCTGAGGTATTCATGAATTTAAAAATGTTCAGTATCATTTCTGTTGGGAATATAATAGTAATTTGAACTTGGGACTTGATAATGTTTTTGTCATTATACCCTTAGCTCTGTTGAGGTAGAGAAGAAATAGACGTAATTCTGAATTAGCCTTTTGTAAATTACCTTTACTTTATAAATGACACTGAAAGAAACTTTTGTTATAAGACTCCTTTTCTCACCAGTTAAAGATAACAAATACATCAATTAAAGTCAAACAAGTCCCAGTTGAAGTTATCACAATTTTTTTAGTTCTAGCTTATGCATGATGCAGTGTTAAAATGAAACATTCTTAATTAGGCAAAGCATTGCCTGTAGGTCAAGAGAGGTGATCCTTCCCCTCTATTCAGTGCTGGTGAGACCACACCTGGAAGACTGTGCCCAGGTCTGCCTCGTGGCAAGAGAGGCATTGACATATTGGAGAGAGTCCAGAGAAGAATCACAAAGATTATTAAGGAGTACCTCACGTGAGGAAATGGTGAGAGATCTGAGACTCTTTAGCCTGGAGAAGAGAACTCTCACGGAGAGTCTTATCAATGCATTTAATTACCTGAAAGGAGGTGCAAAGGCAGTGGAACCATGCTTTCACTGGTGCCCAGTGGCTGAACAAAAGGCAATGGGCACAAACTGAAACACAGGATGTTCCCTCTGAACATCAGGAAACACTTTTTTTACTGTGAGGGTGACTGAGCATGGGAACAGCTTGCCAAGAGAGGTTGTGGAGTCTCCCCTTTGAAGATATTCAAAAGCTATCTAGATACAGTCTTGGGCAGCCTGTTCTAGGTGGCCCTGTTTGAACAGGGGGAATTGGACCGGTGACCTCCAGAGGTCTCTTCCGACCTCAACTGTGATTCTGTGAAAGATATTGAAGACACACAGTATAAATGATACTGGTGATAATAATAATAAGTTGACAAGAATAATAGTTCTAGGTTCAACCCTGTCCTACTTGAAATACTAGGCGATAAAACGTAATACATATTCTCGACCTCAGTATTTAATGCTGTGATCACATGACATTATTTTCATATGATTCCCATGTCATTAATGCATAGGATGAATAGTGCTCTTGGAATGTATCACAGTTGCATCCTTTTTCTCTTTCTTTTCTCACAGTTTTTTTTGTGTAGAAAATTAAGCAAAAAAATAGTAGGAAAAGAACGTCCTTCTTTTTAAGAGGACTGAATTAGACCCTGAAGAAGTATGTAATTATTATTACATGCAAGAGGACACCAAATTAAGTTACTTGAGTTTAATTCTGACATTTCATGGATAATAAGTGCAGTTCTAGTGCAGAGTAACACAAAATTGTAGGAACTTTAGCTGCTAAGCATCTGGAACTGCAAAATTTCAAGGTTCAAAAATTACAAAGATTTCAAAACCAAATTTTAAGACAAAAATATGCTTGATGTTGATTTATGATTTATTTTTTTATTTGCCATTTCATAACAAAATGTAATGCCTGATTTTATTTTGATTTTTAAAGTTATTCAGTAACACTATTATATTAAAATGGGAGGACTGGATAACATACATAATCAACATATATATTTGAATTGTATGGTTATCAGCTGTACAGAAACACCTGCAGTGCTTCTTGAAGTTTTCAGTGGTTCTTTGTTTTTTATTTTTTCTGAGTGATCTGCTTCTTGTAAAGGACAATGTATAGCTTTTGTTTTCAAGATGGAATAAGGAAGACATAATTGGGGATTCTAAAATTTCATATTTTTTAATAGTGCTTTCTGCAACACAAAGGCAACAGTTTGGTTTTTATGCTATCCTGTATAGTCTTGAATGTTTGACAATGAAATAGATACAGCAAACAAGAAAAGATCTTGTTGGTACTTGTAATACTCTGTATGTCATACAAGGAAGTAGATTACCTTTCTCTGAAGGTAATTATACTTCTTTCATCACCTCAGTAGCCTGTGGATATTAACTATCAATCAGACTGAGTTTAAACAAAACTTTTTCTATTTGATCTATAGGGGATAATTTTTATATAACTAATCCAATGGATATCGATCATAAATGAAAGGCCCTGCCTTAATATAAATAATAATATTTGGAATACTTGCTTTGGCTTATAAAGCAATTCTTCATTCTTCAAGTGTTATACAGCCTTAAGTGTTCCAAAATGAAATCACTCTTCTAAGTGAAAAAATTGAACCAATAAAACACAAGCTACAGTCCATATCTTTTCAGATTTTGAAAAATATGTCTTCTGACAAAAACATAGTTCAAAGAATAAAAATAAATACTTCTTTGAATCCTACTGTTGTGTCCCTAATTCTCCATGTCTCCAAAGTGTCTGGAGGAAGTCCAATAAAATATCAGGATCTGCCATTAAATGGATATTCTAAGTTAGTTATGAGGAAATGGAATTGGTGGATGCACCAGGAAGCATTTAACCAGCACGTCTTAATTGTAACAATTCTTAATTGTAACAAACTTGAACATAGGAAGTTCCATCTAAACATGAGGAGGGACTTCTTTACTTTGAGGGTGGTGGAGCACTGGAACAGGCTGCCCAGAGAGGTTGTGGAGTCTCCCACTCTGGAGACATTCAAAACCCGCCTGGACGCTGTCCTGTGCAACCTGCTGTAGGTGACCCTGCTCTGGCGGGAGGGTTGGACTAGCGAATGTCCAGAGGTCCCTTCCAACCCTGACCATTCTGTGATTCTGTGTGATTCTGTAATGGTATTTCACAATTTACTCTCCCAACCTTTACAAGTAATTTGAGACATTCTAATTTAGTTCTGCCTTGAAGCAGTTTCATTTTAGTTAACAAATTCCATGAGATTCCCTAAAGTAGGGTACAAATTAAATCTTAATTACCAAGCTGATCTGATAATGACAAAATTTCAACTTTTCTGAAGTGTCATATAGTATGTGATACTTTGCTTTGAATTCTACACTGTAAGAATTCCCTTAAAACTTAATGACAACTTGACTTTTGAGTCACCCTTTTTCTCTGGCACTATAGTCACAAGTTTATGGTATATACTTACTCACTGCAAAAGAACATTAAAATGCTGGTTTACTCAGTCATAGTCTTTATTTTTCTCTCTCCTGCTCTTCATTCTTTTTGTGGCTGTATGTAAATGTTAACATGAAAACTAATCAACAACTACATAATGTCTTTCCCTCCAAAGATAACAAAATACTATATATATTTTACAAAGAAGTATAGACTAATTACTGAAGTTCATTTACCACTAGAACAGTATAGGGTAAATCACAGCTTTCAATAAGTGTTATACTCAATACAAAGTAAAAAAAAAAAAGAAAAAGTGTATAGCACTATGTGTCTTAGATAATTTTTCTGTATATTAAGATTAAACTATACAAGATCCTGGTTCTGTTCCTTGGAGATTTAAATTACCATTTCCTTTTCCTTTTTATTTTCTTTCTGGTCGTCTAACTTATCTGTTACTCTATAAGCACCAATGTGATGAAAAAAATATTTTCTTGTATCTTGCCAAGAACCATATCGTACCCAATAGAGACAGTCAAGTTTATTTTGCATTCCTCTTCACTTGTTTCACTGGTCTTCAGAATATTTTTTTTTCATTCTAATTTGTGTAGCACTAAATTAGTTCAAGACAAGTAACGCATTTTTTGTTAAGAGCTCAAATGATAGAATCATAGAATGGTTTAGGCTGGAACAGACTTTAAAGATCATATAGTTCCAACCCCCTGCTATGGGCAGGGACACCTTCCACTAGATCAGGTTGCTCAAAGCCCCATCCAGCCTGGCCTTGAACACCTCCAGGGATGGGGCCTCAACAGATTGTCTGGGCAGCCTGTTCCAGTGCCTCACCACCTTCATAGTGAAAAATTTCTTCCTGATATCTGTTCTAAATCTACCCTCTTATGTTTGAAGCCATTACGCCTCGTCCTATCACTACATGCCCTTGTAAAAAATCACTCTCCAGCATTCTTGTAGACCCCTTTCAGATACTGGAAAGTTGCTGTACGGTCTCCCTGGAGCCTTCTCTTCTCCAGGCTGTTTATTGGTTTTCTTCCCTTAAAAGATTATCTGACAGAAATATATTGGGGACACCATTAACATGTAAATAACACTGCCTTCTGCTGATTCTTTAAAATATTTCTTATTTATGATATGCTGTATAAGCTTTAAGGAATCTTCATCTATGACTGTAGTTATACTTGAGCTATATAGAGAAGAATTGTTGAAATACAAGTATACAATAACAGGCAATTGCTGAAAGCAACAAAATAAATGAGGGAATTAAACATAGTAAGGGAAAATTACAGTAGATCAAATTTCTTCTGCTGGAGAGATGGTCTTTTCTTTATAGAAGAAGCTTAAAATTGTCCTGATTTTTTTAGTTGTGACCAATACTATTTTGAGTTTATGTCTGTTGTAATATCTGGTAGTGTCATTAGCAATTTTCATGGCCTTTCATAGCTTTTTTAAAACCAAACCAAACCAAAACAAAGAAATTACTAATGCCCTGAAATTTTATTTACTTTATAACTTTGTTATAATTTGTTGTTCAATATTATAAATCTCTTTTGGATATGAGTTAGTATTTTGTTCTCACTAATGTCCTCAGCTTCTCCAAATTAAGGATATGCTGTGATTTCTGTTAGCTTGTCACTAATTTATTCTTTCTTATAATTCAAGTGTAAATCTATCCCTGAGCATTGTACCCTTGAAGGTATCCCTGGGAACCACTATTCATTCCATAAGTTGAAATATTGTGATCCCTTTCCTATAGTCTTTTAGCTGTATTTCAGTCCATGTGAGATTATCTGCACACATGTAACAAATGGATTTTGAGTCTTTGCCATTTTGGAGAGAGAAGGCCTTTAAAATGAAGTGCTCAGGGATTTAAAATATGGCTTACAGAATCCAGAACTACCATCTTCAGTTGTCCTCTGCTGTTCTCCAGAGATCTGAAGTCAACCCAGGCACTGTAAAGCAGCATTGTCAACCATCTCAGCCAGTTAGAGGAATAATTCCTTTGCTTGCTCTGATCTTGGTCATGCATGTTGCTCTGCAAAGTTTTTCTCTGAATAACAGGTATTTCTCTCTCTCTGATTCATGGTTTGTACACCTATATTGTCAGTGCAGATCATACACATTGAATTCCTGAATATGATTCTGCATACAATTCACACCAAAGTTTGGAAATCGCTTTATTACTGCAGGGGCTGCCTTGGTATCCAGTACGAACAGAACCACGTGCATGAAATTATTTCATTCCTGACAAAGTCCAGCTTTTAGGTAAATGTCATAAGCAATTAAAAAAAACCCTCTCTTTTGCTTTCAAGTTTTCTGTGGTCAATTGATATTAGATATATGGTTAATTGTGCATGTACTTTGACAATCATCTTCCCTTTTAAATAATAATTTATTTTTCTGATGCAGAGTAGAGAATCCATGGCAACAAGACAGTTTGAAGCAGAAAATGTATAGGCAGAAAACACAGGTGGTCTTGTTTCTGAAAGTCTCAAAATTAATAGGTAGAAGCACAGCATGTGTAAAGCAGGGCCAGAAGAATTTTACTTCCTTTAAAACAGCATGTAAACATGCAAGAAGTCCTTCAAATATCGGTGGGTCAACTCACATTCAACAAAATATGTAAAGTTTCACAATGTGACTGTAAAGGTTTTATTACTGAATTATTAAGTAACCAAAAAAGACTTGTAATGTCTCTACTTGAACGTAGAGCACTAGCTGAAAAGACAGGGTTGAAATCCCAGACTCACTGAAATCAGAGATACCTTTATTCATTATCGTTCTGTAAGACAAGAATGGTCATGATTTGCCATCCAGTAAATACAACTGAAGTCCCAAACATATTGCTAATTTTTCTCTTGCATGTGTCTGTTTCTTTCTCATCTTTATTCACCTCTTTTCTTTCCTCTCTTTTATTTTCTAGTAATTAAGTTTATCTTAACCAGCCAAGGTTGCCTCTTTTACAGTATTGGTGTGAGCATATGATGGGGAAGGCACCTCACAGCAATGTTGTGTCCAGTCTGACTCTTGTACAAGTTATCAGTATCTCAAAAGTCTGATTTAGAGTAAGACTCATCAGTATATATCCTGTACCAGGCTTCTTCCTTTATCAAATAGCAGTTTGTGTCAAAATTTGAAACAGCATTTTCCTTTCTGAGTTATCTGGATATAAGAGGAAAAAAATTCTAGGAAACAATAAGAGGAATAACACTATATATATATTTATCAACATATATGCATGTTGCTAGACTTTTTTTTTTTTTCCAGAATGGGGAATAGTCAATGAAACCTTTAATAATTATTGATTGTCAAATTAAATTTTATCCTTACTCTGGTAGGTTGACATGAGCCAACAGCCAAGCACCTACACAGACACTTGCTCGCTACCCCCTGCCCAGCAGGATGGGGGAGATGGTAAGAAGACAAGCGAGAAGACTCATGGGTAGAGGCAAAGACAGTTAATGGATGAAGGAAAGAAAAAGAAAAAAAAAAAAGGAAGTGACACACAGGCGATCACTCACCAACTCCCACGAGCAGATTGACGCCCAGCCAGTCTCTGAGCAATGGCCACTTTGGGAGACAGCTCCCTGCCACCCATTCACCCCTCCTCCTCTTCTTCTTCCTCTTCCTCTGTTTTAGGTTTTATTGCTGAGCATGATGTCATATATTATGGAGTATCCCTTTGGATAAATCAGGTCAGTTGTCCCAGGTTTGTCCCCTCCCAGCTTCTTGCCCACCCCCTGCCTACTCTCTGAGAAAAATAGAAAACCTGAGCAAGAACTCTTCAGCAATAGCCAAAACATTGGTGTGTTATCAACACTGTATTAGCCACAAATTCAAAACCATGGTACCATACAGGCTGCCATGAAGAAAGTTAATTCCATCCCAGCCAGACACAGTACACTCATAACTACTTCTCATTGAAAGCAAAAGGCAAATGGGCTAAAGAATGTTATTGTAGTGAAAGTGCTAATGCAGGTTTTATATTTTCAGTAATCTCATTCCTCTCCCTTCCGTATCTCTGATAAGAGTTTATCGACGATATTTTGTTATAAATAGTATGCAGCCTATTTGTTTAATCCAAATTTCATGTCTTAGTTAACTGTTAGAGTTTATCAGCAGCATGGTCACACCCTCATTCATTTTTTTCCTTTAAATTATGCAAATTACCCTACAACATATCTTTATAATTAAACTCAAGATAACTCTTATTAAATGTGTTCTTAGAAATAATAAAATACATAGTCTAGAAAAATACTTCAGAACTACAACCAGGTAAGATCACTTTTGTACTTTGAGTTAAATATGTTGCGGACTGTATTTATATCACTCTCAAGAAACTTGAGTCCAACAGTGTTTCATATTAAATATTATTTCAAATGTTTTTATTTTTATACTTGGAAGACTGTAAACTAAAGGTCATTACTGTGAAAAGTCTTTGCTTTTGCATATGAAATATGCAAAATAGCTGAAGTGCAGAGAGGAATTAATAATTTCTCACTTTTCCATACTACATAAAGTAAAACTAATAGAGATTTAATATTGCTTTTCAGGTATTAATGAAAGAAAAATGGCATTTAGAAAACATAAAGCATCTACAAATTAAATATGTGCTGTCTGCTATGAAACGTATTTTCATGAAAAACAAAATGAAGCAAAACAACAAAAACCAAACCCCAGACCTTCGAAACTGGATAGGTATCACTCTTACATGAAAATGCTTGAGTAGTCAGCTATGAATCAGACCAGATTTCCCAGTTTTATGCAGCTGGGTATTGACAACTTCCAAGGATGGAGACTGCAAGCCTCCCTGAGCCACCAGTTCTACTGTTTGATTTTCCTCATAGTGAAAACATTTTGATTCAACTGGTTCTCATAAATTTTCCCCTTACATGGGTTTCTTTCTTTTTTTATCTCAAAAAATACATAGTTTCCATTAAATCTGTAGATTCTGAACTTTTCAGCAAGGAAACTAGTTTCTCATGGGGTATTACTGTTACTATGCCACTCCATGATCTTCTTTCTTCTTCTAAGAATTGTCCTCAGCACAATTCATAAGAAAATAAGAGACCTTAACAGAAAATGCGATGTTATTGTAGAAGCTGAAACTGAATGTAGGTGCTATCAGTGAGGATTAATAAGGTTTTGGTGATTCACTTTAGCACCATATTAACATCATTTTCAATTAAGATGTCTGAAAAAAATGGATGTCAGTATGAGATTTTTCCTAAGGTCCTATTGTACTTGGTGGAGTTGTAATTAATTAATGAGGTAGTTGCATAAACACATACCTGTAGTACCATTTTTTGTACTATGGGATGTCCTGTCTGGTCTCTCTGTCAGTACAGAAGGAGAACTTGCAGTGGTATTCAGCTGGCAAAGGCCACAGTGTTTGTGTAATTACTAGCAAGCCACAATAAAGTTATGAGGAGATAAATTAGATTAAGGGTCATTATTTCAAACTCTGAGTAGCAAATCTGATTTTTTTCAAAGATAATACTCAGATAATCTGTTTAAATTTAAATTTAAATAAGTTTAAATTCAAATATGTGAAACAACATTTACATTGTTCTTCTGAATTTTCATCTTTGAAACACCTCAGTTTTTATAAACTTTGTATACTCCATATGTTAGCATTACTTATTTATTGTTGCTGTCAGGGAGTTCTGAGTCCTGAGTCCACCCATATAGGCCTTAATTTCCCTGACCAGCCTCACCTGAAAATATGTTCTGCCCATGGGCCCAGGTGCTTCTTTTAAGCTCAGGGCCTGCACCTCTGTATGATCATTGTTCTGGCCTGTGCTGTGGACAGTCTTTGCTCCAGCTCAATGTATAGAGCAGTCCTTAACTGTTCATTCTCTTAAGCAGACAAGTGAAAAGGTTTTAAAAGATTCAAAAACCAAAGAGAGCTTATCAAAGGTAAAAACGGACTCTTCATAAAAAATCTTGAGACCTGCAAGTAGCAGACAGGCTGTGTGGGAATTAGCTTTCACGGGCTTAAGGAACTTGTTCCAGTCATCCACATGTAAGCATCTAATGATACCTCAAATAACCTCAGACATGTAGAGCACCAGCATAGGGATGAAAGATATGACCTAGGATAGAGTTTTGCCTTCTTGGAGCAACAGCTGAACATAAAAAACCTATCCTAGAATACATCAAGAACCTATGTATAGAAAACTGTAGAGACTCTTGCTATACAAAGTGTAAATGGCTACAAGTAAGTTAGCTGTATAAAATCCCATGGAGATGGGCTAATCAATGCACTCAATTGACTCATCTCACCCTAAAATAAACAGTTATTTTAAAACAAATTAGTAACATTCCATGGACTGTACTGACTATGAGAACAATTCATTTGCCAAACATAGGTGTCTGGTGTGATTTGAAACCTCTTAGGTTATCTGAGAAATCTACACGAGGCTTGCAGTTATGACAGAAGACTTTATGAGACCTGTGCCTTTCTTAATCAGCAGCTGAAGGACAGGTAGGCAAGTACAGGAAATCTCAAGTGGCAGTGTACACCTATACTTAGAGAACTGAGTCGCCCTAGACCTCTACCAGCCATAATGGTGACTTTGATGCCTTAGAGTGAGATACACTTTAGATCCCATTTTAATGACCCACTTCACATCCAATTTCCGCTCTAAAAAGGCACAGGCATCCCATACGTCTTGTGTCACACCTGCAATCTCAGATCGAAATCTCAGCAGACCATTGCCTCTCAAGGGACTTATGTTTCAACAATTTGTTCACATGTAGGAAGAATCAGGTAGATAGCATGTACAGTTTGGAAATTAAACCCATCCCTATGTCTAGGTGATGTGAATCCCCTTATCTAACATATCGAGCATGTCAAACATATAGGTAGTAACATGCTAATAGACACGGCTTCTTTGCCTCCCATACCAGCTGTTCCACGAAACGCAAGATACATAAGAAATGCACTGCATTTCTCAGAGATGAAGAGATGGGAAGTGGGAACTGTGGGCAAATGAGATTCAGTTCTGAACAATATCGTACCGGATATTCCCACATTCTTTAATTTTATTTTGGTCTCTGAGGTTGATAAGCTCTGAAAGCAAGATTGAGAATCTGCATATTTCTATATAGTGTATAACAAGGGTAATAAACAAATATTGCAAAATTGGGATGTTACTTAGAAACAAAAAGTATGTTAATATTCTTTTTATGCTTCATTAGCTGTATCTAACATCAAATTAGATCATTTAAGTCTAAATGTTTTATTAAAAAAATATACAGATCACTGATATTTTCAATACAATAAGTTTCATGGATGCAAATTAGATATTATTGTCAAATAAGATTTAACTCTATTCTAACATTTTTTTTTGGTGTGATCTTTCTTGGTTTTTTTTCTGCTGAAGCCAAGAAAATTGGAGATATGTATTCCAAACAGGGAATAGAGTATGTTTTTCACAGGCCCTGGATTTTCCATATTTTAGAAATAAAATACTTTAGAAGTTGAACCAAGTCTGCTCCCAGATTATTCTCTTCACACTGAGCTTCAAAGTAACATTAGGAGAATTTCATGTAACCTAAAATTACTTGCCCAGAATTCAGATATCTTGGACAGCATTATTCACGCTGGGTTAATTTAACAGCCGCTGTAGAAAATCCCTCTTGTTGATTCATCTGATCTGTTCTAAAAGAAAGCTGTTTTATGGGTGAGACATGCTGAGGGTGCAGTCAATGCCACTGTCCATGTCACTGGCAAAGATGTTAAACCAGCACCAGTCCCAACACCGACCCCTGAGGAATGCCAGTCATCACTGCTCGCCACTTGGACATTGAGCCATTGACTGCAACTCTTTGAGTATGACCATCCAGCCTAGTCCTTATCCACTGAGTGGTCCATCCATCAAATCCCTGTCTCTCCAGTTCAGAGATAAGGATGTCGTGCAGGACAGTATCAAATGCTTTGCACAAGTCCAGGTAGACAAAATCAGTTGCTCTTCCCTTATCCACCAATGCTTTAACCCCGTCATAGAAGGCCACCAAATTTGTCAGGCATGGTTTGCCCTTAGTGAAGCCATGATGGCTGTCACCAATCACCTCTTTATTTTCCATGTGCCTTAGCATGGTTTCCAGGAGGATCTGCTCCATGATCTTGCTGGGCACAGAGGTGAGACTGACCAGTCTGTAGTTACCCAGGTATGTCTTTAGTCTCTTTTTAAAGATGGGAGTTATGTTTCCCCTTTTCCAGTCAGTGGGACTTTCACCAGATTGCCACAACTTCTTGAATATGATGTCTAGTGGCTTGATGACTTCATCCACCAGTTTCCTTAGGACCAACAGATGCATCTCATCAGGTCCCATAGACTTGTGCCTTCAGGTTCCTTGGGTGCTCTCAAACCTGGTCTTCTCGTACAGTGGGCAGTTCTTCATTCTTTCAGTCCCTGCCTTTGCTTTCTGCAACTTGGGTGGTGTGGTTAGGGCCCTTCCCAGTGAAGACAGGCAAAAAAGTCTTGTGAGTACCTCAGCCTTGTCAATGTCCTGGGTGACCAGGTCTCCTGTTTCCTTCCTGAGTGGGCCCACATTTTCCCTAGNTAGTGTATAACAAGGGTAATAAACAAATATTGCAAAATTGGGATGTTACTTAGAAACAAAAAGTATGTTAATATTCTTTTTATGCTTCATTAGCTGTATCTAACATCAAATTAGATCATTTAAGTCTAAATGTTTTATTAAAAAAATATACAGATCACTGATATTTTCAATACAATAAGTTTCATGGATGCAAATTAGATATTATTGTCAAATAAGATTTAACTCTATTCTAACATTTTTTTTTGGTGTGATCTTTCTTGGTTTTTTTTCTGCTGAAGCCAAGAAAATTGGAGATATGTATTCCAAACAGGGAATACAGTATGTTTTTCACAGGCCCTGGATTTTCCATATTTTAGAAATAAAATACTTTAGAAGTTGAACCAAGTCTGCTCCCAGATTATTCTCTTCACACTGAGCTTCAAAGTAACATTAGGAGAATTTCATGTAACCTAAAATTACTTGCCCAGAATTCAGATATCTTGGACAGCATTATTCACGCTGGGTTAATTTAACAGCCGCTGTAGAAAATCCCTCTTGTTGATTCATCTGATCTGTTCTAAAAGAAAGCTGTTTTATGGGTGAGACATGCTGAGGGTGCAGTCAATGCCACTGTCCATGTCACTGGCAAAGATGTTAAACCAGCACCAGTCCCAACACCGACCCCTGAGGAATGCCAGTCATCACTGCTCGCCACTTGGACATTGAGCCATTGACTGCAACTCTTTGAGTATGACCATCCAGCCTAGTCCTTATCCACTGAGTGGTCCATCCATCAAATCCCTGTCTCTCCAGTTCAGAGATAAGGATGTCGTGCAGGACAGTATCAAATGCTTTGCACAAGTCCAGGTAGACAAAATCAGTTGCTCTTCCCTTATCCACCAATGCTTTAACCCCGTCATAGAAGGCCACCAAATTTGTCAGGCATGGTTTGCCCTTAGTGAAGCCATGATGGCTGTCACCAATCACCTCTTTATTTTCCATGTGCCTTAGCATGGTTTCCAGGAGGATCTGCTCCATGATCTTGCTGGGCACAGAGGTGAGACTGACCAGTCTGTAGTTACCCAGGTATGTCTTTAGTCTCTTTTTAAAGATGGGAGTTATGTTTCCCCTTTTCCAGTCAGTGGGACTTTCACCAGATTGCCACAACTTCTTGAATATGATGTCTAGTGGCTTGATGACTTCATCCACCAGTTTCCTTAGGACCAACAGATGCATCTCATCAGGTCCCATAGACTTGTGCCTTCAGGTTCCTTGGGTGCTCTCAAACCTGGTCTTCTCGTACAGTGGGCAGTTCTTCATTCTTTCAGTCCCTGCCTTTGCTTTCTGCAACTTGGGTGGGGTGGCTAGGGCCCTTCCCCNTTAGGGCCCTTCCCAGTGAAGACAGGCAAAAAAGTCTTGTGAGTACCTCAGCCTTGTCAATGTCCTGGGTGACCAGGTCTCCTGTTTCCTTCCTGAGTGGGCCCACATTTTCCCTAGTCTTCCTTTAGTCGCATACCTATAGAAGCTTTTCTTATTGTTTTTCAAATTCCTAGCCAGATTTACCTCTATCTGGGCTTTTCCTTTCCTAACCTGATCCCTGGCTGCTCAGACAATTTCTCTTTATTCCTCCCAGGCTACCTGTCCTTGCTTCCACCCTCTGTAGGATTCCTTTTTCTTTTTAAGTTTCTCCTGGAGTTTATTGTTCATCTATGCAGGCCTCCTGGTGGTTTTGCCTGACTTCTTCTTTGTTGGGATGCATTGCTCCTGAGCTTAGAGGAGGTCATCCTTGAATATTAGCCAGCTTTCTTGGACCTCTCTTCCCCCCAGGGCTTTATCCCACACTACTCTACTAAGCAGATCCCTGAAGAGGCCAAAGTCTGCTCTGTGTCTCTGTGTCTTTATCTGCTGCAAGAGGAGTTTAGAGATAGCTTATTTGTGTGTACAAAGATTGTTAACATCTAAATTTATGTGTCTGAATCTCAGATTTAATCCCATCCTTAACATTTATCTCCTTTTATTGCTGTTACTCCTTTTTTTGTTTTCCTTATTACTGTCTATTAAGGATTTTTCCTACCCTTTTGGACCTACAAGGATAATAGTAAAAGTATTATGGACCTAAACCTTTGTAATGAACTAACCCGTAGACTCCAAATTATTATTATTATTATTGTTATTTTAAAATACATTTATATGATACATGATATATTAATGATACTATGTATACATTAGAATTATGAGTTATATTCACCATGTACACATTCTCAGTGTTGTATCACAGTTGCTTCATTCTGCCATTAAGAGAAGCAGAATGTTTCAGTTATATTCTAATGGGGAAAAAAAATTATCTTCTTCATCTTTTTTAGCTTCCACTGGCATTTCTTTGCCTTGGGTGCAACCTGTCAAAAGAAATTGCTCAACACACTTATTAATAGCAGTAATAGTATGCCTAATGTGATTCAATTAGCACAATCTAGTAGACTCACCCTGTGACTGCTTCAGGAAACTTGTCATATAATTTTAGCTCATAACCTTAAAGACTCCATGGAAGTTACTATAAAGGTCTAATTAGATTTTTTAATAGAATATTTAAATATGTTCATTATTGGTCTATCTTTTGTTTTTCTTTACCTCGGAAATTTTGAAAACAAGCTAAAACACAAAACAAAAGAAAGCAACTGATTCCCAGGCAAATATAGTAATGAGTAGAAGTATTGTACAGATTTAAAACTTTCTTGGTGATACTAGCTTTTACACACACTTTTGAAACTTGTTTGTACTGAAAGGGGCAAGGAATAAAGATCAGATATAGAAAACAGATAGAAATAATGAGACTCTCAGTAAAGATTCTGGCATTGTATTTCTTGCCAGTACCTTCTGTCGTGGTTTAGGCCAAATCCCACTGGGGACGTGGGGGACCCCAGATGGGACCGACAGATGCTCCCCTCT